>CM029779.1:27967747-28141908 GCA_017562165.1 Ectropis grisescens
TATTCTGTGACTAAATAAACAATAACAATGTAATTTTGAATTTTCCCGGTTAAACACTAACGACTCACATGACATCACTAACCGCTAAGCATTAGTCCCGATATAATTATGACAGTATGCCCAGTATGTGTGTTTTCTTAATTTTACATGACTACAAACAATCAAAATCGTCGTCGCTAAGATCGCAAACTGTAAAATGCAGAGAAATAAAACAGTCCAGTCAGTCTTCGATAGGTTGTTTAGCGGTTAGTGACGTAATAGGCCATATTGGTGTTTGCAGTCACGTGGCCACAGATTAAACATATAATATAAATATAAACTTTTAAAATCATTTATTAAATTCACTAAGCAATATTATATGAAACAAACATTGAATTTTATATTTCCCAAATTAGAATCACAATATAGGTTAACATATAGGTCACATATTTATTTACATAATGTACACGATATTAGTCTATAAGACCGATGCCAGCAGGAATCGTGCCCAAAATGCTAGCCCCATTGCCACGTTGAATGGCAATACTTATGCGCTGAGCAAAATAAAGGCCAGCCTTTTGGTCACGAGTTGCATCACAAAGACGTTTCGCTAAATCTTTATATTATAATAATATGATTTTTGATATCGTAATAATACAAAGTATCTTAAAATTTACATTAAACATTGACTTGTGATTAGTGTCCCTATCCTGAATTCAGTAGTAAAAGTAAACACGATCCTGTAATACAAATTTTATTAATAGCTTAAAAGCTATTTATACTTGGAGGAGCCAAGAGCCAAGGCGACTCATCACTCCGGGCTCACGTATTTTATTATGAGCTTCATAATTTCTCTTTGAAGTAAGTAATGAAAGGCATTAAAGAAATGATGAATTTTCACATAATTATCAAAGGTTAGAATAATTTCTAATTTCTACGCATATTGCACACGGTAGGTAGAGTCGTTTAAATGAGTTCTTCGCTTCAAACGGTTTTTTGTTACGTTTTGTAGAGACTTAAGACGTACATTTCAAAGCCATTTGAAATAGCAATTGACATCACAAGTCAGCACAACAAAAATGTAGGTATTTCATACGAATTATTGAGAATTTTACTGCTAAGGTGTGTGGAAATATTTTTAAAGCAAAAGTCAAATTCAAATTCAAAACTTCATTTGCCACTATGATAATCGGAAAGTAACTTACAACTTACAACGTACAGTAAGTACGTTAATGGTAACTACGAGACAGCTTTGTACATTAAGACACTATAACCATGGGCCTCATAACGAAGCTCAAAGTCACACAGCGAGCTATGGAGAGAGCTATGCTCGGAGTCTCTTTGCACGATACCATCCGTAATGAGGATATTCGCAAAAGAACGAAAGTGGCCGACATAGCTCTAAGAGTAAGCAAGCTGAAGTGGCAATGGGCAGGCCACATCGCTCGCCGCACTGAAAACCGATGGGGAAGAAAGGTTCTCGAGTGGCGACCACGAACCGGAAGACGCGGTGTTGGACAGCCTCCCATTAGATGGACAGATGACCTCACAAAGGTCGCTGGAAACCGCTGGTTGCAGGTTGCGCAGGACCGTTCGTTGTGGAAATCTAGGGGGGAGGCCTATGTTCAGCAGTGGACGTCTTGCGGCTGATGATGATAATGATGAACTATGGACGTATGAAAATAATGGACGTATTCTCGCTAACACAAGCACTGTGTCAAGTCAAGTCGGCCAGTTCCCTATCACATACAGGTTGACACTCATACATACTCACAAAAGTCCCACTACTGGCAATCGAGCTTTCTCTTGCATGGAGAGAAAACCATAATCCCCACGTTTATCAAGTGGGTTGATAGAAGATGACACAGATCAAAAAAAGTTTATTTCTTATGCCAGTTTTCTCACGATGTTTCATGTTTGTGAAAGCCTGCAGTGGTAAGAAATCAGTATAGCAGCTCTTGGAAAAATACTCAAAAGTGCAAGCTGCATTCGAACCTTCGTTCTAACGACTATGAAATCAGACATTAAAACCACTAGACCACCATGGCATTTCCCACCACATCTCCCCATAAAACCACGCTTAATATTCCTTAACTGATAACACTAATAGGGGGTACTTATTTAGAACATACTTCTTTAATCTCACAATGTTTTCCTTCACTGTCAAAGCCAGTATTGATGACAAACTTCAACATCTATTTGGATACAAATAATTTTATTTTCTTTGAAAAAAAAGAAAACCCGACTTCCTACTCTATTGGACTGGACTGGACTGGACTACCTTACATAAAAGTAAGCGAACTTAAGATTTTTGATGATATTTACAAAACGGCCACACTGATTTCGATATAATTTGTATTGAAGCAGCTCTGAAGTATTTTTTTTTAATAAAAAGTGACGAGACGAGCAGGACACGTGCCTGATAGTAAGCAACATGCCTGCCACATAACAGCACAGTGACATGCAGCTATTGGAACATGAAGAGTCAAAATCATTACCTAGCACTGCACTGTGCTCCTCACCCAGAGATCAAAGATGTTATATCTCTAGCCCTGTAATTTTTCAGGAAACATTGCCCTTCAAACCGGAACACAGTAACGTTTGCACATTACTGCTTGGCGGTAGAATAACTGGCAAAGGTGTGGTACTTGGAAATTCAAATTGTTTTGGACAAAAACACTCAATTGAAAAATGATTTGCGAAATCTTGAAGAGATAAATAGTCAATTACAAGAAGATAAAGAAAAATTATTGGATATAATTAACATCAACGGTAATAGAAATATAGAATTGGAAGAAGCGCAAATTAAAATAAAAAATTTACAAGGTGAACTAAATCAAGCAAATATTCTGATCAAAAGTATAGATTTATATAAAAGCGAAAAAGATGCTGAAAACATATTAAGTCTGTATAACAAATTAATGGTGGATAACAACAAACCTAAAGTAATAGAAACGATTGATCTAACAGTGGAAAAAGAGAGCTCAGTTTTGGAAAATAATCGTGTGTACTTGATCAAAGGAAGAAACACACTTAAAAAGTACTTAAAAGTTAAAAGAACAATTTCAAAATGTAATAAGAATTTAAAATATTGTAATAATCGATGTAATATCGAACTTATCAAGGAAAAGATAAGATTAAGGGAGGTGATCAGAGATGACAAAAGCACCATTATGACAATACAACAACACTACGACGAAAACATAGTAACGATGGATAGATTGGAACACCAACTTAAAGATTTAAACATCAAATACAGCATAGCACAGAAAGAAATAGCCCAACTGATATCAGCAATGAATAGTCTAATAGGTCTTAGTCCTCCAAGCAACGGCAATCGATTTCTGCTGCAGACATATTGTCGGACCCAACTACGACACTTACAAATGACGTATCCTGTATGATAGGCCCCGATCATGCTACATCATTATCATCAGTGAACAACAACAGGAAATCGAACATAAATTCATCAACTGATACGATTGCTAATGCTAGCGTGTTTCAAGATGTTTTTAATCAACAAACTGTACAAGATGTTAGTGGAGTCGAAAAAAAACCGGCAAGGTTGAACTTTTCTGCGACAGGATTGGCGTTGGGTTGGGAAATGTTTTCAATCATGTACATACTAATAACCAACTGACCAACACGTGTATACCAAATATAAATTTTCAGCAGCTAATAGACAAAGTTGTGGTCAGTAAGTTTAAACAAAAGTCAGATGTTGTAATAATGATGGGTAACTCATTGAGTACCACAAAAAGAGATCTTATAAATTGTATAGAATCATTAGTGGATTTTCACAGTTCCGGTAAAGTTGGCAAAATTGTATTATGTACATTTCCTTATTCAACATCTTTGAGTGATAGACAAAACCAAAAAATATATTCTTTGAATGTTATTTTACACAACCTTATTTCAAACAAAGGCGGTGACTTTATATAATTTGATATTAATAATTTTATACATAATTTTGTATTGTCTAATGGAAAACAGTTCTTAGCCCGACACTTAAAAGTTAAAATTGCTAAACTGATTGTTTTTACATTGTCAAACGAGCGAACAAGGAAATTTCAAAACTTGACAAATATTGTGACAACCAGTGTCTGTTTAAACTGAAATCCTTGACAACAGAGAGGCCTCATTATGTTACAACAAAGCGTCGTAACAAACTAGGCCCCCCTTGCAATAAACGAACAAATAATGTTATTCAGATGGTTCAAAAGAACACCGTTTATATTTTATACCAGAATATAAACAGGCTGTTAGGTAAACTAGAAGAAATAGAGCTATTCTTGGAAAGCTCACACAAATACGATGTAATTTGTTTCACTGAGACGTGGCTATCGAAATGTGAATTGAACTTTAGCCTAAATAATTATTCAATAGGTAGTATATACTGTAGGAAATTGGCAATAGGAGGTGGTTGCATAATTTTTGTTAGCAATAATGTGAAATATAAGTCTCGAAAAGATGTAGAAAATATAACTGTTGAACGACATTGTGAACTAGCTTGCGTAGAATTGGATCGATATGTTGTTTTATGTGTTTATAAACCACCTAGTGCCGAAATTGAGATCTTCTTAACTACTTTAGAAGAAGCATTGAGTAGAATATCTGAGAAAAGTAAACAGATTGTGATGTGTGGAGACTTCAACACAGATATACTTTCGGAATCTCGTAACAAGAGCAACATATTAATGTTATGTCAATCTTTTAATTTGACAAAAGTGTTCACTGAACCCACTAGGGTCGCAGTAACTAAGAAAGGTTGTTCTGCAACCTGCATTGATAATGTTTTTGTAAACTGTGAATACTTTCATTCTGAGGTCCTGGATTGTTTGCGTTCGGACCATAGGGGCTTGAGCATTTCTCTTCCTGCCTGTATGAAAGGGCGGAAGAGAAAGTTCTTGTTAGACCCATTACATTGTCCCGCATGTCAGCTTTAAATACCGCGATAACTAATCATTTTCCAACAAATTTTGCATTATGACAATTGATGATCCTAATCATAATTATTCTGAGTTTTTAAAATGCTGAGTACACAATTTAATAATATTTTCCATACCAAATTTGTTAATATTAACGCAAAACCGAAGTTTGCCGAATGGGCAACACCAGGTCTTATTAAAAGTCGAAGCAATCTTTACAATTTATACAAACTAAAGACATACTGCAACGATGATGCCACAAAACTATATGTTAAGAGATATTCAAGTATTTTTAGAAATGTATGTATTCGAGCAAAAGCAATATTTATACGGGTTCAAATTAAAACTCCAATAATATGATAAAAAGCACGTGGAAGATAATAAACAATGAGTCTGCAAAATTAAAAGTCGTGAAATGATGAGCGCACTTCGGATTGGCGAAAAGTCACTACGAAAAAATCGGACATAGTAGATGCCTTCAAGGTTTATTTTACTGATATTCCATTAGAGACAACTAAACATCTAACTTCGTCTCCCTCTCTTGCAGAAAAATTGTTGACAGAAAATGTTGATTGTCCTTCATCTACATTTGAATTTCATCATGTTACTGCCACTGCAATACTAAAAACGTTCAAAGATATTAAAGTTAAGAATACAGAGGACTTATGGGATTATCTGTTAAGGTACTTGAGGGGATTATTAATAACATTGCCCCATATTTAGCAGAATTATTTAACGAATGTATAAAAAATGGTACATTTCCTGACATGATGAAATATAGTAAAGTGATACCTCTGTTTAAATCTGGAGACAAAAACGAACTTGGAAACTACAGACCCATCTCGGTTTTGCCTTGCATCAGCAAAATATTCGAGAAACTTGTTCTCCAGCAACTTTTATCTTACTTTAATATCAATAATCTATTACATAGTAACCAATTTGGATTCACAAAAGGACGTTCCACTACCGATGCAGGTATTGAACTAACTAATTATATATTGAAAGCCTGGGAAGATCATCATGACGTTCTGGGAGTATTTTGTGACTTATCAAAAGCTTTCGACTGTGTTCATCATGACACTCTTTTAAAGAAACTGCAGTTTTATGGGGTTTCGAAACCAGCTCTAAATTTCATTTCTTCATATCTTAAAGACCGTGTACAAATAGTCGATGTTGACGGTGTGCAATCAAATGAGTCGCCTATAAGAATGGGTGTACCACAAGGTTCCATACTTGGACCTTTCTTGTTTCTTATATACGTTAATGATCTACCTTTTATGATAAAGAAACATAAAAATATAGAAATAGTTATGTTCGCCGATGATACATCACTTCTATTCAAAATTAAGAGAGGAATAAACGATTTCACTGAAATAAACGTACTTTTGGACATTGCGTACAAATGGTTTGATGCAAATAATCTAGTACTTAATCCAACTAAAACGAAATGTATAAAGTTCACACTCTGCAATGTAATGTGCGGTAAACTTGATATAAGACTGAAGGATGAACTTATCGAACCTGTACAATCTACTTGTTTTCTGGGTATTTCAGTAGATTCAAAGCTTCAATGGGGTCCTCACATAGAGACTAGCTGATCGACTCAGTTCAGCTGCCACGCAGTTCGTCAAATTAAAAAAATATCAGACGTTGCAACAGCTAGGCTTGTTTATTTTGGCTACTTTCACAGTATTATGTCCTACGGGATCTTATTATGGGGTTCGGCTGCGGACAGAAACTCTGTTTTCGTATTGCAAAAAGAGCAATCCGTGGTCTATATAATTTATCACCTAGAGAATCAGTACGGGAGATGTTCAAAACTATTAACATATTAACAGTCCCTTCATTGTATATTTATGAATGTATAATGTATGTAAGAAAAAATCGAAGTCGTCTGCAGAAATTAACTGATCTGAATCCAAAAGCGCACCATAAACACAAAATTGTATTTCCTAAGTGCAGACTTCAGAAAACAAATAACTCTTTCAAATGTAATGGTATTCGCTTCTATAATGCAATCCCTGTACAAGTGGAAGGCCTCAATGAAACCAAGTTTAAAAATGAAATAAAAGCTACCTATTGAGCAAGGCATATTATAATATAGACGACTTTGTTAAAGATAGTAACGTATGGAAGAGAAATGTCGAAATTAGAATCTTGTAATAAGGTAAAATAATAGATTTTAAGACTTTTGATGTTACATTGTTTGTACTAATGTAGTATCTGTATACTGTGTGTATTGATTATTTGTTATATTGTCTTCGACAAAGCCTTTTTACAGCTGCATGTAATTGACTAGGCCCCTTTATAGCTGCTTTATTATTTTTGACGTTGTTATTTTATCATATTATGTACACAGATTCTTTGCCTTTTTGTAAATGACGTTACCAAGTGTTCTTATGAATTTATGGTATGAATAAATGAATTGAATTGAATTGAATTGAATTGACTTCCCCAGGCGGACTAATTTAGTGATAAAAAGGTCTAGGCTATGGAATGTAGTGCCTGAGTGAGTCTTTTCTGATAGTTACAATCTTGGAGTCTTCAAATCGAATCGGTTTCCCATAGGAATATGCTCCATCGTAGACCGCATCGTCGCTTAACACCAGGCGAGATGTCGGTCAAACCTACGTTTAACAGTTTAAAAAAAATTGGTTGCCTGTAAAGTCGGTATACGGGCGAAAGTTTTACGTGACAACGACTTTTTTTACGGAAGGGACGCGTGCCTTTCACTTTTTATGTCTGTCTCTCTCGCTCTTAGGCGGGCTAACCATGCCCGAGTGGCAGGGACGCGTGCCTCTCACTCGCTCTCGTTGTGAGCGCATAACGTGAGCGGACCGTAACGCAGTTTCTTGAAGTGTCACCCGGCAAACCAATTTATAAGACGTTGTCACGTCAAAAAAAAGTCTCGTTATTTTGCGTCAGTGGTTGATAATACCTAAATGATTAAATATTGAGAAGTAACCACTACAGTACTCTGAAACCAGATTACTTATTCAGGAAGACCGTGAAAGATACACGTAACTCGATGAGTCTAAACCTTCAAGCAAGTTTGACGAACTTGCTGAACCAATACTGAAGCAATCTGTGGAACGAACTTCTCTCCAGCTTCAGAATAAGTTAAGCTGAGGGAACTGAGCGTACTTATAAACTTCTTGGCAGATGTAAGTATTGCATTGTTCTGTGTACATTGTACAAGTGTATTAATTGATACCTTTGTAAAATATTGTGTGTATTTTGTTAACTTGTACTGTGTCTGGGTGTTTCTATGTATAATAAGTATGTATTTAGAATTATATAAGTATTCTATCAGCTATCTGGCTGTTATCTTACAATGTTTGCTTAGTTTGGGGTCAGATGGTGCTGTGTGTGAAATGTCCACCAATATGTAATTCATTTATTTGTAACAAAAAAACATTAAAGTCGGTCTACTCGTTTAGGAGGAGTTCAATGACATACACACGTACACTCCGCGAGGTATAAGCTGAGCTTTGCATTAGTGTGAGTGATCACCAATTCAATTCAATTCAATTCAATTCATTTATTCATACCATAAATTCATAAGAACACTTGGTAACGTCATTTACAAAAAGGCAAAGAATCTGTGTAGGTACATAATATGATAAAATAACAACGTCAAAAAATAATAAAGCAGCTATAAAGGGGCCTAGTCAATTACATGCAGCTGTAAAAGGCTTTGTCGAAGACAATATAACAAATAATCAATACACACAGTATACAGATACTACATTAGTACAAACAATGTAACATCAAAAGTCTTAAAATCTATTATTTTACCTTATTACAAGATTCTAATTTCGACACATTTCTCTTCCATACGTTACTATCTTTAACAAAGTCGTCTATATTATAATATGCCTTGCTCAATAGGTAGCTTTTATTTCATTTTTAAACTTGGTTTCATTGAGGCCTTCCACTTGTACAGGGATTGCATTATAGAAGCGAATACCATTACATTTGAAAGAGTTATTTGTTTTCTGAAGTCTGCACTTAGGAAATACAATTTTGTGTTTATGGTGCGCTTTTGGATTCAGATCAGTTAATTTCTGCAGACGACTTCGATTTTTTTTACATACATTATACATTCATAAATATACAATGAAGGGACTGTTAATATGTTAATAGTTTTGAACATCTCCCGTACTGATTCTCTAGGTGATAAATTATATAGACCACGGATTGCTCTTTTTGCAATACGAAAACAGAGTTTCTGTCCGCAGCCGAACCCCATAATAAGATCCGTAGGACATAATACTGTGAAAGTAGCCAAAATAAACAAGCCTAGCTGTTGCAACGTCTGATATTTTTTAATTTGACGAACTGCGTGGGCAGCTGAACTGAGTCGATCAGCTAGTCTCTCTATGTGAGGACCCCATTGAAGCTTTGAATCTACTGAAATACCCAGAAAACAAGTAGATTGTACAGGTTCGATAAGTTCATCCTTCAGTCTTATATCAAGTTTACCGCACATTACATTGCAGAGTGTGAACTTTATACATTTCGTTTTAGTTGGATTAAGTACTAGATTATTTGCATCAAACCATTTGTACGCAATGTCCAAAAGTACGTTTATTTCAGTGAAATCGTTTATTCCTCTCTTAATTTTGAATAGAAGTGATGTATCATCGGCGAACATAACTATTTCTATATTTTTATGTTTCTTTATCATAAAAGGTAGATCATTAACGTATATAAGAAACAAGAAAGGTCCAAGTATGGAACGTTGTGGTACACCCATTCTTATAGGCGACTCATTTGATTGCACACCGTCAACATCGACTATTTGTACACGGTCTTTAAGATATGAAGAAATGAAATTTAGAGCTGGTTTCGAAACCCCATAAAACTGCATTTTCTTTAAAAGAGTGTCATGATGAACACAGTCGAAAGCTTTTGATAAGTCACAAAATACTCCCAGAACGTCATGATGATCTTCCCAGGCTTTCAATATATAATTAGTTAGTTCAATACCTGCATCGGTAGTGGAACGTCCTTTGTGAATCCAAATTGGTTACTATGTAATAGATTATTAATATTAAAGTAAGATAAAAGTTGCTGGAGAACAAGTTTCTCGAATATTTTGCTGATGCAAGGCAAAACCGAGATGGGTCTGTAGTTTCAAGTTCGTTTTTGTCTCCAGATTTAAACAGAGGTATCACTTTACTATATTTCATCATGTCAGGAAATGTACCATTTTTATACATTCGTTAAATAATTCTGCTAAATATGGGGCAATGTTATTAATAATCCCCTCAAGTACCTTAACAGATAATCCCCATAAGTCCTCTGTATTCTTAACTTTAATATCTTTGAACGTTTTAGTATTGCAGTGGCAGTAACATGATGAAATTCAAATGTAGATGAAGGACAATCAACATTTTCTGTCAACAATTTTTCTGCAAGAGAGGGAGACGAAGTTAGATGTTTAGTTGTCTCTAATGGAATATCAGCAAAATAAACCTTGAAGGCATCTACTATGTCAGATTTTTTCGTAGTGACTTTTTCGCCAATCGGAAGTGCGCTCATCATTTCACGACTTTTAATTTTCCAGACTCATTGTTTATTATCTTCCACGTGCTTTTTATCATATTATTGGAGTTTTTAATTTGATCCCGTATAAATATTGCTTTTGCTCGAATACATACATTTCTAAAAATACTTGAATATCTCTTAACATATAGTTTTGTGGCATCATCGTTGCAGTATGTCTTTAGTTTGTATAAATTGTAAAGATTGCTTCGACTTTTAATAAGACCTGGTGTTGCCCATTCGGCAAACTTCGGTTTTGCGTTAATATTAACAAATTTGGTATGGAAAATATTATTAAATTGTGTACTCAGCATTTTAAAAACTCAGAATAATTATGATTAGGATCATCAATTGTCATAATGCAAAATTTGTTGGAAAAATGATTAGTTATCGCGGTATTTAAAGCTGACATGCGGGACAATGTAATGGGTCTAACAAGAACTTTCTCTTCCGCCCTTTTCATACAGGCAGGAAGAGAAATGCTCAAGCCCCTATGGTCCGAACGCAAACAATCCAGGACCTCAGAATGAAAGTATTCACAGTTTACAAAAACATTATCAATGCAGGTTGCAGAACAACCTTTCTTAGTTACTGCGACCCTAGTGGGTTCAGTGAACACTTGTCAAATTAAAAGATTGACATAACATTAATATGTTGCTCTTGTTACGAGATTCCGAAAGTATATCTGTGTTGAAGTCTCCACACATCACAATCTGTTTACTTTTCTCAGATATTCTACTCAATGCTTCTTCTAAAGTAGTTAAGAAGATCTCAATTTCGGCACTAGGTGGTTTATAAACACATAAAACAACATATCGATCCAATTCTACGCAAGCTAGTTCACAATGTCGTTCAACAGTTATATTTTCTACATCTTTTCGAGACTTATATTTCACATTATTGCTAACAAAAATTATGCAACCACCTCCTATTGCCAATTTCCTACAGTATATACTACCTATTGAATAATTATTTAGGCTAAAGTTCAATTCACATTTCGATAGCCACGTCTCAGTGAAACAAATTACATCGTATTTGTGTGAGCTTTCCAAGAATAGCTCTATTTCTTCTAGTTTACCTAACAGCCTGTTTATATTCTGGTATAAAATATAAACGGTGTTCTTTTGAACCATCTGAATAACATTATTTGTTCGTTTATTGCAAGGGGCCTAGTTTGTTACGACGCTTTGTTGTAACATAATGAGGCCTCTCTGTTGTCAAGGATTTCAGTTTAAACAGACACTGGTTGTCACAATATTTGTCAAGTTTTGAAATTTCCTTGTTCGCTCGTTTGACAATGTAAAACAATCAGTTTAGCAATTTTAACTTTTAAGTGTCGGGCTAAGAACTGTTTTCCATTAGACAATACAAAATTATGTATAAAATTATTAATATCAAATTATATAAAGTCACCGCCTTTGTTTGAAATAAGGTTGTGTAAAATAACATTCAAAGAATATATTTTTGGTTTTGTCTATCACTCAAAGATGTTGAATAAGGAAATGTACATAATACAATTTTGCCAACTTTACCGGAACTGTGAAAATCCACTAATGATTCTATACAATTTATAAGATCTCTTTTGTGGTACTCAATGAGTTACCCATCATTATTACAACATCTGACTTTTGTTTAAACTTACTGACCACAACTTTGTCTATTAGCTGCTGAAAATTTATATTTGGTATACACGTGTTGGTCAGTTGGTTATTAGTATGTACATGATTGAAAACATTTCCCAACCCAACGCCAATCCGTCGCAGAAAAGTTCAACCTTGCCGGTTTTTTCGACTCCACTAACATCTTGTACAGTTTGTTGATTAAAACATCTTGAAACACGCTAGCATTAGCAATCGTATCAGCTGATGAATTTATGTTCGATTTCCTGTTGTTGTTCACTGATGATAATGATGTAGCATGATCGGGGCCTATCATACAGGATACGTCATTTGTGAGTGTCGTAGTAGGGTCCGACAATATGTCTGCAGCAGAAATCGATTGCCGTTGCTTGGAGGACTAAGACCTATTAGACTATTCATTGATGATATCAGTTGGGCTATTTCTTTCTGTGCTATGCTGTATTTGATGTTTAAATCTTTAAGTTGGTGTTCCAATCTATCCATCGTTACTATGTTTTCGTTGTAGTGTTGTTGTATTGTCATAATGGTGCTTTTGTCATCTCTGATCACCTCCCTTAATCTTATCTTTTTCTTGATAAGTTCGATATTACATCGATTATTACAATATTTTAAATTCTTATTACATTTTGAAATTGTTCTTTAACTTTTAAGTACTTTTTAAGTGTGTTTCTTCCTTTGATCAAGTACACATGATTATTTTCCAAAACTGAGCTCTCTTTTCCACTGTTAGATCAATCGTTTCTATTACTTTAGGTTTGTTGTTATCTACCATTAATTTGTTATACAGACTTAATATGTTTTCAGCATCTTTTCGCTTTTATATAAATCTATACTTTTGATCAGAATATTTGCTTGATTTAGTTCACCTTGTAAATTTTTATTTTAATTTGCGCTTCTTCCAATTCTATATTTCTATTACCGTTGATGTTAATTATATCCAATAATTTTTCTTTATCTTCTTGTAATTGACTATTTATCTCTTCAAGATTTCGCAAATCATTTTTCAATTGAGTGTTTTTGTCTAAAACAATTTGAATTTCCACCTCACCTTCATCTCTTTCTTGTAATAGGGTTTTATTGTCCTTTTTAGAGTTTTGTAAATCAAGTAAAGTTTCTTTTAATTTTTGTTCCAATTCGCGGATACTATTCTGCCTAGTTTTCATATTAGCGAATATAACAATATCAAGTTATGTTAAATAATTCTTCGTTGATTTGATTCAATATATATTTTTATTATTATCTATGACAGTAAGTAACGAAACGTAAATTCAGAGCGTTTCGGATTTTTTGTATCAATCAAACGAAAAAAAAAAAGAATCAAATCTAAAGTTGGTGATGTCAAGCCGTTATTGTCAGTCAATCAAGCATCTGTATTTTTACTCTGTTGTCACTCATTTGCTCAACTTAGTTGTCAAAGTCACTTGCTGTAGTTTTCTGATGTCAAACTGTCAATAAATTTTACATGAAGGCGGGTTGAAATATAAACAAAGCGGATATTCGTCAATTATTTGCGTGATTGGTGGTTATTTAGTGATTCACAGCAAATTCAAAAATAAAATCCGTTATACTGGAACAACAAAAAGAATTCATGTAAAAACATAATTTTACTTATGTATTTGGTGTAAAAATTACCTTTGTGATGATTGTGCAGGATGGATATTTCCTCCAATATGATTCTGGTACTGTATATCTTCGTTTTTACACTTTTTCCAATTTATTTTGCTGAACTGATTTACATAACAAACTACTCTTAGTAGTGTCCAACCGGAAGTTCCAAGAATCAGGCAGGAGCTTGAAATTTTGTCCGCGAGGTATAGGCTGAGCTTTGCATTAGTGTGAGTGATCACCAATCAGGCAGGAGCTTGAAATTTTGTCCGCGAGGTATAGGCTGAGCTTTGCATTAGTGTGAGTGATCACCAATCAGGCAGGAGCTTGAAATTTTGTCCGCGAGGTATAGGCTGAGCTTTGCATTAGTGTGGTGATCACCAATCAGGCAGGAGCTTGAAATTTTGTCCGCGAGGTATAGGCTGAGCTTTGCATTAGTGTGAGTGATCACCAATCAGGCAGGAGCGCGGCGAGACCGAATGGCGCCGCGCCTAAGGCCGGTTGTCACACCTACACTATCCATGTACACTCACACAAATGCAAAGTTCAGCTTATGCCTCGCGGAGTGTACAGTAACATTATTTACGTGAAGGTACATACTATTTATTAATACGTGTGATTTTTTACGTACCATCATGTAAATAATGCTACTGTACGTATGAATGTCACTGAACTCCTAAACGACTGGACCGACTTTACTGTTTTATTTACATTATTTTATTTACGTTCGTATTTTCACTTGAAGCAAACATGAATGATGTTGCGCTAATAGAGGTATGACTGTATGTTTGGTCCAGAAGCATCTGATTCAATAGGCTCTGTGCACACTGACCGTGGCCGGTGAAGTGCAGTGAGCGTGTGCACGAGCAAAGCGGCTCAATTGGCCGCGTGCGCTCGGACGGTAAGCCGACGGCAAATTAAACCTGTGCTCTGATTATATAGACCTTACTGGTATGTTACAATTATAATTTATATGTTTTAAATTTTTATTTTCCATCGACTTCAAAAAATATGGGGTTCTCATTGGTTGTATGTTTTCTTTTTGTCCCTTTTGTTTTTGTGTAAGTATCTATGACAGCTGTGCCAATTGTGAATCGATTCTGAAAGTTATTTTATGTTAGGTTTCTCGTTATCACTTCCCTCACACTTCTTTTTTCAAGAAAAGAAAAAAGAAAAGATTTAATTACTTATACTATAATTATATATTTATTACATTTAATATTATGATACATTTAATTCGCTGTTTTAACCCCCGATCAAAAACTGGGGTATTATAAGTTTAGCGTCGATGTCTGTCTGTCTGTCTGTGTGTGTGTGTCTGTCTGAGGCACAGATAGGTACTTAGTAATTAATCGCCGCCAAACGACGAATCGAAACACCACGAAATCAGAATCTAGTGTTTTAAAAATGAAAATTTGGATGTTCAGATGTTTAGGTGTTTTCCTCCATCACATTGTCAGAACTAAACAGATGAGCCTGAAATTCGGAACATAGAAAGATAGATAGTCTTCAATAGCACATAGGCTAAATTGAAAAAGCAACTACCAACTGACGAGTCACTTTGTATTCGTAAAGTGTTTAACTCAAACAGTTCCTCCGGACACTTATTCTGAACTCGTTCCAAAATGGAACTGTTAGAGCTGTTACTGATTGATCGTCGGAGCACACGAGCGTAGAAACACTCGGAGGAACGCTCCGCCGCGACGGGACGTAAATAACAACTCCGGGTAACAACTGTAAAACGATACCATTTTTAAACTCGTTATGAATAAATTCCCTGTGAATCTGGACGCAGAGGAAATAATGTACAGATAAGTATGTTAAATCATTTTTTAATCCCACCAACTTGGAAAGAGTACTTTTGATCCGTTTTTACCCTATAGAGGTTAAAGTAAATTTGAATTTAGAACATCGTGTGTGCTGAGGTTTTGAATTCAAAACATAATTCAACCTATTTATTTTTATCTCCTTGGTGCCGAATGCATCATACATTTTTTAATATGTTAAAACTCAGATTCGGAATCTCCTTGGTGTACTTACTTTTTTTTAATTTGCTTAGCGCGAAAACATTTAAAATTTGCATTTAGTCATTTCCTCTCTGAGGTGGAATGAAAAGTTACGTGTTGCACTCGAGTGCAAAGGTTTTTCACCTTGTGCTCTTTTGATTCCCTTGCTACGCTCAGGATTCTAAAATTGAATCACGAGCGCAGCGAGTGAATCCCTCGCTTGCTCGGTCATCAAAATTGAGCACGCGGTTAAAAATCAACTTTGCACTCTTGTATAACAAATAACTATTATTCAATCTACGCAAATCCAACTGAAATAATAAATGCGATAGCTTGCGTGCTTAAATGAATGTGTGTAGCCTGTGCTCTTATGAGCCAAGTCTAAAACAACACAGTTTAAAATAATACAGGCTTTTTTTTTTCCAGAGATAATAAAGGGATCGAGTAATACGCAGATTTTAGTCTGGAATAGCTCGGTGTTACACGCGTAATTTTCGATCCTATTATTTTCCCGGGAAAAAGTTTTTATTTCAGACTATTTATCTATTTGTATACAAAATTCATCCAGCTGTTAAGCATCAAGCGTATGTCTTGGTAACCCCGTCCCTCAACATTATTTAACATAAAATTTGCAAACAAATCTTAAGTTTATTTTATTATATAAGTTTGTTTTATAAAAGGTCTATTCATTTAAGTTTATTTTCATTACTGTCAACTTTACTCTGTGAGCGCTAACTCTGCATTCCGAGTACAATGTAATATGTGATTGTTATTACCGGGTGCCCAAGATACAGGCCTAGCCTAGTTTAGGACCCACCGGACAAACTGCCGAGCTACAATTGGGTTAAAATGTATAGATTATAATTAAAGCACATTAATTTTAAGGATAACAATAATGTAATCTTGTTTTTGGTAATAAATGACTTATCTTATCTTTCTTGAGTTGTGGCTTTCAATAAAGAGTTATCATACCTTATGAAGGTATATTAGTAGACATGTTTTGGGTTTGGGTCTCGTGCTTCCACGCTTCGTTGTGAGCTGTATCTCTGTAAATGAGTTCCTTGATGGTTGGAGCACGGTAGATCCCCTTATTTATGGGCGAACTAAGGTGGGGGGCATTTTGTTTGCAGAAGTTCTGGCAACACGCGAACGCCGTGAGGCAGGTCAGGATTTGTTCCCGACTCTATTTGGAGGATTTGCTTCTAGGGGCTTCATCTTTGTGTCATTCGCATAAAATAGGCGTGATGCCAGGTCCTGCAATCATATTAAATTATTTGATATAATGACAGTATTTAAATAGAATAAAATGAGTAGGTACTTACCAATTTTAAAATTGATATTTCTTAGTTTCACTTACTTTATGATCATTCAAAGTTGGATGGGCAAGTCCATTTAAAAATACGAAATTATTCGTAAAATTATTTACCATCGGATAACCCATTTAATTTCAACTTACTTTTGTTATGAAACCAGTTTCCTAAACGCAATATTTAATATAGCTACCATACAAACTTTACGCGCGACGCATAGAAAATACGACAGCGTGACGTCACGTTTCTGTAGTGATTTGTATGAAGCGTTTTTGGGAGGTTCCAAATTTGTGATTTTTAAATCGTGATATCCCGGGAAGTTTTTAAGATAAAAAAGTAATTCTTTCACCTATGTTTCAGTTATTGAGTTGCCTTTTGATGACACATTAAATCAAAAATGAGTCGACACGCCTATTGTCATACAAAAATGTCTCATCACGGATGAAGTGTCTTATTATTATTCAGTTAATCTTTAATTATGTAAATTACGCGTCGCATGTAGTTTGGCCGCTATGGACTCTAAATTACTCAATCGATTGTAATGAAATTTGCACGCCGCCGCAGTTTGATCAACTTAAAATATAGGATAGTTTTTATATTAATCAATGGTCTTTATGTAACAATATCCGAACGAAACCGGAATGGGCCACTAGTTGTATATAAAGTATCGTAATTTAAACTACACAGGACTTAATCACGATCTAAATTATTTATTAATTACCTCGACGTTTCGTTGAACCAACTAGTTGTTGTTTTGGACCAGTTTTTATTAAAAATAAAAGAAATAAAACAAAAAACTTAAAATATTATAGCAAAAGTGTAGTCCACTAAATGTTCCTACTGCTGGGACTCGGGACCTACCTTCACAAGGTCATGTTGGGTCACTGCTGATTGGCGGATGTCACATGAACTTGAAAGATTCTTGAAACATGCCGATTTTTCACGACATCGTTCATCGTTTTTAGCGGCATTGCGCACATCACTCGAAAAGACAGTAGCGTGCGTGAGATCCGAAACAGGGGCTCCGGATTGGCAGTCGCTGTTTTCCCGACCAGACCACCTCTAACTTCTAGAATTAGTTTCATTTCTAAGAAAACATGTGCGTACGATGTAGAAATGGCACCCCCGTCCGCGATATTATTCACAGTACGGGCCGAGGTTGATATTGTAACTTTTGTAATATTTTATACGGGATTCGAGGCTTTGTTGTACGCGCATTTACCTCCAACTTCTGCGCAAATTATACTTCTATTTGAATCGCTGTTTCTAAACTTCGTAATAGGAAAATATTGGCTGTAGATATTTGGTTACAGTTCTTTAAAATGTTTTAGTTGTTTAATTTGTAGTGCCTAAACTTTTTACGTAGTTAGCTTGGGGAAACACAGTTTTGCGAGTTATTTTATCGCCATGCAGTATTGTGCGTACATTGTTCTGTTCCAGTTTTTTTCTTTCATATTAATTTACTCACAAGGATACTCCAACATTTATTGTTAGTGTAGAGCAGCGTCTAGACGTTAGAGGTAGGTAGAGAAAGACTTGAAAGTTACTTAGCTAATACTCTTATCGATCAATTAAAACTCCTAAGTCTTCCAGATGAGAGTCTCTATCAATTCGCGAGCACCCTTGCAATCAGAGTGCTCGCGGAGGAGGAGGAAATAGTTGTGGAAAAATTGTTAAAAAAATATAATCATTTTATTTTTAAGTAATAACATAATGATTGTCATTAGAGAAGAAACAGAAATAATTGCGAAACATGTTTTTTTTAATGAACCTTAAAATATTACAGACAACTTAAACTTTTAAGTAAAATTGTTAACAGTAAATTATGTCATAAATTAAAATAAACGTGGTTTACACGACATCCACATAATAATTAGTATAGAGAGGTTAAGCTACATAGAATGCGCCTCCGAGCACACATCAATAGACATCGTTCACGGAGACAGTAGGAAGCAGGACAAGTGTGAGTGCTATCCGTTTTAGATTTTCATCTTGCTAGTTTTAAGCAAAAGTAAAAAAAACGGACAAAGAGACTAATAAAGAAGAATATTGGTAAGTTCTTTAAAAGATAAGTTTACCATTTGCTTATCTAGAATGTATCATTTTATTTACTTATTTTTGTGGTAGGGAAATTAATCACATTTTAACTATAATATGTTAAGAAATGAAAGTCAAAACTACTATAATTTTTTTCGCATAATCTCAAGTTAATAATCCTTGTGACATGCGAATTAATACACTTTATAAAAGCATACTGTATCAAAGGTTCGAAGTGAACCAAAATATCATCATCATCTATGATTATCTACAGCCAGCAGTCGTCTTGAAAGAATTACACAATGAGCGGTCTTGTGCCGCCTCCATCCACCGACATCCCGCAATCGAGACAAAATCATCGGGCCATCGTGTGGGGGGAGCCGTCCTACACTGCGTTTGCCGGTTCAGGGCCTCGATTATCGGTTCCCCGAGCTACATGGCCTGCCCATTCCCACGTCAACTTGTATGACGTATTGAAGTATGACAATTATTACCAAAAAAAAACATAAATATATACGGTCGAATTGAGAAACCTCCTTTTTTGAAGTCGGTTAAAAAATGAAGCCAAATTGAGCACATCCTCTTTTTTTGAAGTCTGTTAATTTTTGGTTCGTTTAACATGAGCTTAACTTCTGTGTTCTAGTTATTCTGTGCGGCAACATTTAGTCTTCTATTTTTAATAGTAACCATTTATTTAGACTGGCCTCGTGGCTTAGTGGGTAGTAACTCTGCCTGCGAAGTCGTGGGTTCGATTCCCACCCAGTGCAAATATTTGTGTGGTGAATACAAATGTTTACACTGTGTCTGGGTGTTTTTATTTATAATAAGTGTGTATTTAAAACTATATAAATATTATATCAGCTATCAGCCGTCATAGTACAAGCTTTGCTTAGTTTGGGGTCAGATGGTGTTATGTGTGAATTGTCCACCAATATTTATTAATATTATTTTTATTTTCAATCCATGAATTTAACTGAAAATTATCATTTACGTTTTACAGAGAATACTCACTGCTTTGGTTTAAAATTACGTAAACTCCTACATCTCTGAGCTTAGCACGTTGTTTAGAAAGGACCGATTTACAGTAACGGCGCAAAGAGGACGAAATATGAGAACAAAAACCATTCACGTTTTGTTTCATCTAATGCGGGGTAATATTTACGGAAGTGCAGTATTTTGCAGTAAATCCAACGTAAGCCCTGTTTCAGGGGTTTGTCTGTTCTTTAAACACGCCAGTTTTGACAATCCTAAAGAAAAGCCGGTTAAACGACGTACAGTTGTCAACACAGACAGGGACAGATAGACACCGCAAATTTTTGATTTTAGTATGACTACGGTGGAATAAAACTTGCACCACCCACGGTTTTACCCACAGAGTTTCCGTTCCCGTTATTTTTTCGGGATAAAATATAGCCTCTGCTTGTGTACTTCTATACTATAATTTGTTTTCTAAATTTCAGCCCAATCCGTTTGTTTATACGTTACGACGTGTTTATCATTAGATTTTAAGACATTAATACGATTCATTAGTTAAGGAATTAACTCTTGATTAAAACAAAAAGTAATTTAATAAAAACAAATTATTATTATTTGAAGAAATGTTTTCAATTTATTAAAAAGAAAAGTTTAAGAGTTGCCACAAACAAATTGAATAATTCAATTTCACTGTGATAACTTTTTAAGCTATTATAACTATTAATGTTTTACCAATAAGAAATGCATGATTTAAAAAAAATGTGAATGTTTTTCAACATTGACATTAATAATGTCTTATCTCAAATTTAATTACTTTTGAAGGATAATTAGAGTTACCAAAACGTGCAAAGCGTTTTTAAAAAGAAACATTGATCAGAGCAGCTAAGATACTCAGCCTAATTTGGGGGCACAGCGTCAACTGTGCAGTAATTGACAAGAAAATTAATTATAAAACTATGTTTGTAATAAAATGTTCTAATATTTTTTAAGGAATAAAATAGTAGTTACTACTTAGCTGCAGTAGTGAGAAGCGTTTGAATCAGACTAACGGTCAAGTGTTCAGATGTCATTCAAACTGTGCTTCGCTGCGTTATCTGCATTTATCTGTGGTTCCCTACAATTATTCAAATTCCCCCTTTTAACACCGGACGGGGGGCATTAACCGCTCAAACAAACGCGTTCATTTTACAAAAATGTCGCAAAAACAAAATTTTTACATTTTTTGCAACCTCCCCTCTACGTGTGTGTTTACAGAACCCGCCGCACGCAAATATTTCACGCCAATAAGGGAAACATTCACGAAAAGGTGGAAACAATAAGGTTTTTTTGACAAGGACATACCAGAACGGTTAAAGCAACTGCGATAGGATCAAATTGTATTTTTCAGGCGACTAAAGAGTAATTAAGATGCTCATAACTTAGAAAATTGAGCTGATATTGGTGTGGTGTGAATCTTCGTGTCTTCAAGTCGACGTTGAATTGGTTTCTTTTAGGCAAGCACGCTCCATACCATTACGAAAGATGAAGGTCTAGTGCAAATTTATAATTGAAAAAATATTAGTTAGGAAATCTTACCAGATCTTTTTCTAGCTATAGGTACCTAATAGGGTAACACTTGACCACCATCTCGCTATTTGTTAAGCAACTATTCTTATGTACCTATTTTACACGTAACTATAATTATTTATTTTACTATTTTGTACGTTTTCTTATGTAGGCACTAGGTATGTCGGTAGTTATGTGGCTTTTAATAAAGAACTTTCTTATCTTATCTCATCTTAACGATGAGGTCTGTGATGGAGTATGCTTATCAAGAAGAAACCGATTCACTCTTGGCTTGGAGACACTAAAGTTGTAAGCATTGGGAAAAATTTAGACAACGCACTCCACGGTTTTTATAGCGTAACCCGTGGAACTCTATTGATATGTAATAATTTATCTGTAGATCTATTTGTCTGATTTTTGTTAGTAAATTGGTTCAGGTATGCCCTGCACCGCACTGCACTCAACATTCCTACGAACGTAAAATACGCATATCCGGTACACGTATTGTGTTGTACGTAGAACTAACTCCTGAACTTTTGGTTTCATAGAGTTCTGTTGTTAGTTTTCTGAATTAAGCTACAAACTATCGAACTTTGGTGTAAATTTAAAATGGTGGAACAAATTGAAAATTGACACTGAAATTATCTAACAGACTAATTCGGTTTATTTATGTCGTCTCGCCTAGTTGTAAAAGTAACCTTGAGCTGTATTTTGTATGGAAATAAATTATTCTTATTATAATTTTAATGAGAGACTCGACCCCAGTGCGAGTTGATGGTGATCGAGAGCGAGAAAATGCATGTTCTCTTTTCAGAATCATATCGGTTTCTTCACAATGTTTTCCTTCACCGTTAAAGCTAGTAGTGAAGTTAAAGTAGTATTTCGGAGATGAAAAAAAAACAGATAGATGGGATTTGACGCTACGACCCCATTGTGCAAATTGGACATTGTCACTTTTTGTCCATCAAAACATCATACGTGGACGTAGAATGTATCGTCCACTTTAATTCATGTACTTATACAAAAAAACATAGGTGAATTGAGAATTCTTTGAAATTCTTGTCTGAAGTCAACTATTTCCACCGGGAGCTAAAAGGAACGAGACCAATCAAACCAATATTCCAATTTCGCGTGTCATACTCCCATCAGCCAGTCGTATATTCCTTCAATCCATCCAATCGGGCCATGACTCGTATCTTTACCTGTCCTCAGAGAACCAGAACATTCGGATTGTTCGCTGGCAAACACAGAAAGGGCTTTGATGAAAAATACACTTGTCATTCTAATATTAAATTAAATAAATAAACATTGGTGGACATTTCACACACCACACCCCCCACCCCCCCAAACTAAGGTAAACTTGTACTATGGGAGCCAGAAAGCTGATAGTCATATGTTTTTACTACATACTTATTATACTTAAAAGCACCCCCACATTGTACTGTGTCACAAATATTTGGATTCATCACACAAATATTTGCACTGGGCGGGAATCGAACCCACGACCCTCGGCTTCGCACGCAGGCATAAGCCACGAAGCTAGTTTTGTGTTAAGTGATGTTATTATACTATTAATAGGTATAAATAGCAAAATTTTGATAATTGAATGTTTCTTGCTCAACCACGCCGTAACAGTTGAACGGATCAGACTTAAATGTTGTACATAGTTTCCATGGCTGGGTCTCGGGGCCTTCTCTCACAAGGAAAGAGTCAAGATCATAATCCACCACGGCTGGCTGGCTGGCTCAGTGCGGATTGGTGGATAACATATGACCTCGTAAAAGTTTAGGTATATGTCGGTTTCTTCCCGATGTTTCCTGTCACCGTTTAAGGGTGCTTTTCCACCAGAGATGTGCAGCTATGCTGCGAAGATGTGAAATCTACGCTGCGAAAATTTGTGACCGTTTCCACCAATACTGCGCTAGGTAGCTGTGCGAGGAAGATGCGATACGTAGATGCGCCGTCGCAAAGTACCTGTGCGAGAAAGATGCGCATCTCGAGCTATGCTATGTATCGATAGTAGGGAAACGGCGGCGCGATGGCCCATGGCACACATACACATCCATAACACGCATCCATAGCACGCATCCATAGCACACATCCATAGCATGTCTCCATAGCACACATCCATAGCACGCATCCATAACACACATCCATAGCACACATCCATAGCACGCATCCATAGCACACATCCATAGCACGCGTCCATAGCACACATCCATAGCACGCATCCATAGCACACATCCATAGCACGCATCCATAGCACACATCCATAGCACACATCCATAGCACGCATCCATAGTACGCATCCATAGCACACATCCATAGCACACATCCATAGCACGCATCCATAGCACACATCCATAGTGCACAACCATAGCACGCATCCATAGCACACATCCATAGCACACATCCATAGCACGCATCCATAGCACACATCCATAGCACACATCCATAGCACGCATTCATAGCACACATCCATAGCACGCATCCATAGCACACATCCATAGCACACATCCATAGCACGCATCCATAGCACGCATCCTTCCATACAAAAAACATATCTTAGTTGAATCCGTTTCCACCAGTGTTATGCTATGTGTACCAATGAATATGATTGGTGGATATCAAACGCATCCATAGCATCGTAGCATAGCACATCTCTGGTGGAAAAGTACCCTAAAGCTAAGGATTTGAATCTGGATCTCCGGATCGGCAGTTGGCAATCTCTTTTGTTTATACATATTTTGTTTATTTTGTACCTTTTAAATCATGTTTTTTTCCCCACAACTTCTGGTATTCCCGACATTTTTATGATTTCAAAGTCTCGCTCTCCCAACCGAAATTGTTCAAAATAGCCAGTACCAATTCATGTTTATCAATGTATCAAACCCTTTCCAAGTATCCCAGCCCGTGTATTATTTAATTCAGAGAACGTAGCAACAATCGGTACCAGGAAGCCGGCCGGTGCCGGTGCATCGGAACGTAATTGCTTTCGCGTGATTTGGCTGAAACATAATTCGATTTCAAAATAACGTTCTTCTGCAACACTGCCCAAATAATCGAACTAAATTTGGTAAAAGGGTATTTTTGGTTTTGTAACGAAAATACGATGGTGTCTCTGTTTTTGTGGCGGTGTAGTAAGCTGGTTGAGTTCTATGTGCGGCCGATGTGATTTTTCGATCATGACTCGGCAGTATCGGGCTGAGACTGGATAGAAATGACAATAGAAATTGTTAAAATAGATTGAATGATAATAAAACAGTGTTAATTTTTTTAAACTAAGGATTTTGTTTGTATTTGTCCAGTTTTAATATTAACTTATACATATTTTGTCTATTTACAAGTAGGTACTTGTCCGTCTCATGGTTTAAACGAAAATTATCTATATATAATATTGAATATATTATAGAGGTAGATGTAAAAGTAACTCAGTCTCTTTGTTTGTTACCCTTTAACGCATAAACTACGAGAATTAAATTTGATATTGAGATAGACTTGAGCCTAACTGCTTTTTAATGCAAAAAGGACGTTAAAGGGTAAATAGGTACAAGTTACCTTACTTCATAACGAAGGTCAAAGTTACAAAGCGAGCTATGGAGAGGGCTATGCTCGGAGTCTCTTTGCGCGACAAAATCCGTAATAAGGATATTCGTAAAAGTGGCCGACATAGCTCAAAGAGTAAACAAGTTGAATTGAAGTGCCAATGGGCAGGCCACATCGCTCGCAGAACTGACAACCGATGGGGAAGAAAGGTTCTCGAGTGGCGACCACGAACCGGAAGACGCGGTGTTGGACGGCCTCCCACTAGATGGACAGATCTTCCTGGATGGACCTCACTAAGGTCGCTGGAAACCGCTGGTTGCAGGTTGCGCAGGACCGTTCGTTGTGGAAATCTAGGGGAAGGCCTATGTTCAGGAGTGGAGGTCTTGCGGCTGATGATGATGATGACACCTTACTTAGTTGTTCCGTGGTACGTGGTTTAGTTTAACGTTTATAAATATAGTACGATACTACTATTTTATTCGATTAATGCAGAATTCTTCAAGAAATCATCTTTACTTAAATTCTACGCGGAAAAAGTCACAGACAAAATGCAACATCAGCGTGTGAATAATTATTGAATGTTAAAAAAATATTAAGTTGACATTTTTAAGGCTCTAAGATAAATATTTTTAAATAGTGATCGTTAAGTTTGAAGCATTATGTCAATACAATGTAAAGGCTGGGTTCGACCAAGATATTATATATTATACCCACTATATGTAGAGGCTCATGTTAGGCAGTGAATTAACAAAATGTAGACTAATGATGATGGTACATTTTATCACATGTGAGACCCGGTAAATATAAGAAAAGTACCTGGGTGACCGAGCTTTGTTCGGTTACTTAGATACATATTGACTTTCTAAAAAAAAATAACTTGAAAAAAGAACGCGGCCGGTTGGATTCGAACCCGGACCTACCATATTTCAACCACCCATCTTCCCGACTGAGCCAATATACTGTCGCGCGCCGTTGCGAAATTTACCATCGCCTTCTAATCTTTATGTAACAATTTTTCGTTCTCTAAAAACGCGCATAAAACGGTGTTTTTTTAAATAAAACCTGGCTAGATCGATTTATCGTCCCCGAAACCCCTTGTATACATAATTCCATGGAAATCGTTCAAGCCGTTTCCGAGATTCAGATTCTTATAAAATATGTATACAAGAATTGCTCGTTTATAAGATAAGATAATAAGAAAATATAGTTTAAGACTTGATCGAAACACGTTCTTTTTGTCGTTTTCAGAAAATTTACCTTAATAAATGACAGTTAACAGAGTGTTAGATAACGGCTGACCGAACAGCCACAGTCATTAATCTGAACTGAGCCCATCCATCGATTACTGTTGAAAACTGCGGGAAGTTAACCGATGGTTTAAACAACCAAAACAAACTCCGTCATTATCTTCCGTAGACTCTCGGGAATCCGTTTGAGAAGCTGTCCGGGTATAAGTGATTTATCACTTATAATGTACAAGTTTATTTTGTGGTGCAACTATAGTCGAGTATATTTTATATTCTCATTGGTGGGATCCAAGGATTTTCTCTCACAAGGATAAGTCAAGGTAATAATTTGCCGCGCTGGTAAAGTTTGGAAGAAAACTTTCTAATAACTAGTTTGACATAGTTAAACTAGTTTGACATAGTTAAACTAGTTTGACATAGTTAAACTAGTTTGACATAGTTAAACTAGTTTGACATAGTTAAACTAGTTTGACATAGTTAAACTAGTTTGACATAGTTAATTTTTTTTATTATTCGTAATGTTTTCATATTCATGACACAAATTATTCTATGAAGTGAATTAAATAACTAGCAGCGTCCTACGATTTTATCCACGCAGTTTCTTTACCCATTATTTTCGCGTGATAAAAAGAAGCCTGTGTGATTTTCCAGTCTAAAATCGATCGAGTTGAACGACGACGACGGAACTTCTGAACGCAGAAGTTCCGTCGTGATTGAGCAACAAACATACAATTTTAAATAAAACATCTAAACCACCGCAATTATAATATTAGTAGGATCGTTTAATAAAAAATGTAAAGGCGAAAACTATATCTCTTCTACAGTACACCAATACATGAATGAGTTTTGATACTTCTCGCTTACAGGACAACGTAGTAGAAGGAATATGTATATAGTAGAAGAGAAATAATAGATAAACAATATTTTCTTTCTACTGTGTAATACCCCAATTAAATGAGTTTTAATTAAAGAGTGTGCGTATGTGCGGCGATGTGACAATTAACTTTATTCATGAGCCGGTCGACAATTTGGCAACGTGAGCCGACCGCGGGTACCGCGCATGTGGCGGGTACTACTGTACACTACTGAGCACTACTGTAGGGACGGTAGAGGAATAAGGCGCCTCGGTTACAATTTAAAACGAAAATGACAATAGTGTATTTTTTAACTGAATACTTTATTAGCAGTAAAACCTTGTTTGCGTCATCATCATCATCAGCCGCAAGACGTCCACTGCTGAACATAGGCCTCCCCCCTAGATTTCCACAACGAACGGTCCTGCGCAACCTGTAACCAGCGGTTTCCAGCGACCTTTGTGAGGTCATCTGTCCATCTAGTGGGAGGCCGTCCAACACTGCGTCTTCCGGTTCTTGGTCGCCACTCGAGAACCTTTCTTCCCCATCGGTTGTCAGTTCTGCGAGCGATGTGGCCTGCCCATTGCCATTTCAGCTTGCTTACTCTTTGAGCTATGTCGGCCACTTTCGTTCTTTTGCGAATATCCTCATTACGGATTCTGTCGCGCAAAGAGACTCCGAGCATAGCTCTCTCCATAGCTCGCTGTGTGATATTTAGCTTCGTTATGTGACCTACAGTGAAGGACCACGTCTCAGTTCCATAAGACATCACTGGCAACACGCACTGGTTAAAGACTTTCGTCTTTAGGCATTGGGGTATTTTGGACTCAAAGATGTGCCGAAGTTTCCCGAACGCTGCCCATCCGAGTTGGATCCTTCGCTGGACCTCTTTGTCGAAGTTGGATCTACCTAATTGGATCTTTTGACCCAGGTAGACGTATTCGTCAACAACTTCGAGTGTGGTATTCCCAACAATAACCGGTACAGGTGAGACATGAACATTAGACATGACCTTCGTCTTGTCCATATTCATCCTCAAACCTACCAGTTGGGATACTCTGCTGAGGTCCCTGAGCATAGCACCGAGGTCCTCCAGCGACTCCGCCACAATGACTATGTCGTCGGAAAACCGAAGGTGAGTGATGCATTCGCCGTTGATATTGATGCCATATCCGTTCCAGTCCAGTAGCTTGAAAACATCTTCCAGCGCGGCAGTGAACAGTTTCGGAGAATATAACATCTCCCTGTCTCACGCCTTTCTGTAGCTGGATATGTTTAGCGCACCGGTCCTGTAATCGGATAGACATTGTGGCTTTGTTGTAAATACACTTCAACACTTCGATATAGCGATAGTCGATGCGGCATCGCTAGAGACTGAAGCACTGCCCAGGTCTCGATGGGATCGAAGGCTTTCTCATAGTCCACATACGCTATACATAGTGGCCGATTATACTCCTCGGTTTTCTGTATAATCTGCCGGAGCGCATGGATGTGGTCTATGGTACCGGCCTTTTCGGAAACCGGCTTGTTCGGGTGGCTGGAAGCCGTCAAACCTGCGTGCGAGACGATTCGTGATTACCCTCGAAAACAACTTTTAAACGTGACTCAGAAGTGAGATGGGTCTGTAGTTCTTCAACAAGGTGTTGTCACCTTTTTTTGAAGAAGAGCACCACCAGACTTCTTCTCCACGCTTCTGGCGTATTACCGTTAAGTATGACGGAGTCGAACAGCTTCTGGAGGACTTTAAGTACCGGTTTTCCACCCTGATCTCAGAAACTCAGTCGTAATTATGTCGTCGCCAGGTGCCTTGTTGTTTTTAAGTTGTTTGAGGGGCCATCCTAATCTCATACAGGCTGACTTCCGGGATATCTTCGGTAAAATGTCGGGTCAGCTTGGCTCTGGGGTCTTTTGCCATGCTAACGACAGGTTGTGCTTGCGTAGAGGTGTATAACTGTTCATAGAACCTCTCAATCTCCTCCAAAATCTCAGGCTTCGACGAGACAATGTTACCACTATCGTTCTTCAGTTTGGTCAGCTGACTTTGCTCAAGAGACAGATTTCTTGCGAACACTTTCGAGCCTTTGTTTTGCTTGATCGCCTCTTCAATACTCGAAGTATTGAAGCAGCGTATGTCGCATCGCACACAAGTAAAGATCTGTCTATTGAGCTGTCTGTATACCGTCATGTCGACTGAAGACTGTAACCGCATATCTCGTCTGACCGCCATGAGATTTAGAGTTTGATCGGAGAGCTTTTGAGTTCTATTTTGGCGTCGGCTCTTATAGAACTTTCTGCCAACAGCATGAACAGTTTCCACTAGCCTGCCTTGTTTGCGTGCCATCTAGATATGCTGACGGATTTCTAGATGGCCATGCTCATGGCCACACCCTCCGGTTTCACCCGCGTAGTTTCCAAAGTAAGCGTTCAAATTCTGAGTTATAAGTTTTCACTTCTATCGGCAGTTTCTATGACTGCATTTTTTTTGTTGGCTAACTAATTTCTAGATTGCCAATGCGATCTGCTGACACACTTCTAGATGGCCAATGACCATGGTCCCGCATTTACCCGAAAATTTCTTATCATTCGCGAGTGTGACGCTAGAATACAATTCCCAGTCGATGAAAAATCTGTCTGTTGCGCGCCAAAACAAGCGACCTTCACCGAGCTGATTATTGGATGAAAAGTGTGTTGTATGTAATTTAATATGTCAACAAATATATTGCAAATGGGTTACCTAAAAAAATTCAGTCCAGAATATGATTAATTAATAAATACATTTTTTTAAATATTTCACTTAAATTGATTGAATTTTAGAAAAAAAATTATGTAACATAACTTATTATTTTGGCTTTACTCAGTGCTTAAGACATATCATTACGAAATTCAACCACTAAGGGTGTAAAAAACGGGATGGAAGTTTGTATGAAATAATTGAGCACGATCAAAATAATGAATTATGTATTACAGTATTTTTCAAAACTCTACATCCAAAGGGGTGAAATAAGGGATGAAAGTTTGTTTGAAACTTTTTATTGTTTGAAAATATTTGCATGAGATTTTGTAAGCATTGAAGTAAAGCCAAAATAATAAGTTATGTTCTATAGTTTTTTCTAAAATTCAATCAATTTAAGTGAAATATTAAAAAAAATGTTAAGTAATCATATTCTATGGATAATTCAGGTGTGCTTAGTGTAAGTAGTTAGTTAGGTTTGTAGTGTAGTGTATGTAGTTCTCATTGTATTTTAGTTTTGTTAATAAAGGCTCTGCCCAGATAAAAAATCATATTCTGGACTGAAATTTTTTAGGCAACCTATTTGCAATATATTTGTTGACATATTAAATTACATATAAAACAATGTTCATCCAATAAACAGCTCGGTGAAGGTCGTTGTATAGCGGGATTTTAGACTAAAGTTTTCTCTTTAAAACTGACTGTGTCAACCACGATACTGAAAAACGGCAATTTATATTTGAAGTAGTTGCACCACAGTGATAATCTATTTGCATTATTCGACGAACACTTACAGTTCTATCGTTATTTGTTCGTTATTCTAAATATACATTGCAGTACTGAATGCGAATAAGAATTTTAAATCAGTCTGTAAAACTTCAGTGCATTAGCATTTGACAAGGGACTATTGATTCTACCTCATTTGTTTATACTCTACTGTTTGCTTAAGTAATTATTCTGTGATAACTTTTACCTTACATATTTATAGAGTTACTTTGCAGACTTGGATATTATTTACTGCGATGTTTTGTTTGTTTCGTGAATATTTATTGTCAGGAGTCAAAGTGAATCCGTCTTTGAAAGTTGGTATTGTGGTTTCGTCATTGTTTAAATTTAAAGGTGTTTTGGAAAGTGTTTTAAAGTAGTTTCGCTACTTTTGAAGGCTAATTAATGATTATGTTGGTATAAGCAGCCCACTAAATGTTTTCATTGTTGGGATTTATAACTATCTCTCGTCAATAAAAGGTCAACGTTTAATACCACGCTAGTCCATTGCGGGTAGGCGGATAACCTCAAAAGATACTTTGAACCTTACGTGTTTTTTTTCACCGTTAAAACCAGTAAACAAGAAACTTGAACATCTACTTCATATAATCACTTCGGATAGTCATAGACATATTTATGACAAATACGTCAGTATTATTATATGTCATATGTCTATGACTGTCCTCTACTCTATGACAAATACTCTGTGATGTGGATGGAGGCAGGAATTGAACCTACGACCTCCCGCTCTGTGACGGACGTCCTCGTCACTGTATTAGTGACTTTATCCTCGACCAAGATATTTTTGACCCAAAAACTATTATTCTGCAAAAAATACTCGTATAACTCCGATGTTAGATTACGAGTACATAAATCACAGGTAAGGTGAGAGAAATGCCGAAATTAATGATGTGGCTAACGGGAGGCCAACTCCATTAACTGAACTTGCTGAGTACACACTCCTGAGCGCGGCGCAGTGGCGCGGGTGCGTAGAGACGCAGGTGCGTAGGGGCGGAGGGCCGCAGGGGCGCAGAGATCATCTATATATGATTTTATTACGAAATTTCTGATGACACGCTTGGAGGGGATGAGATTTTGTTGCGCGACTGAACTACAAAAAAATGTGGGGCTAAAACCGCAAGAAACATTTATTTTTCAAATTGTGTTTCTTCTATATTATCCAAAGGAATTCGTTCCTACCTGGTGCCCTATGGTGTCTGGTGTCATTGTGCCTGGTTGTTTGGTTATTTAAAATTTTATGATTTCAAAAACTCCAAGGTCCAAACTCCATTTACCATTTGAGTTCTTTTTTTACATAGATATGTATTTCTTAGGTTAGGAGCAAAAAAAGTAAATTAGGGCAACATTTTCAACCTAATCATTAGTATGTTGATACTACGATAAAACTTGTTTTTTAACAAAGTTTATGTAAATGAATAAAAATATGATAATTGGTATACTGTGGACTATGCAATATGCATTCATAGTAGCTAATGCATAATAGGCGCTGCTGATGGAAGTAAAAACTTATAACATCGTATTTAGTATCAAATCACAGCATTTATGTTGCACTATATATCCCCTGTATAGCCCTTACAAGTTCTTATTTAAAAATATTTCTTTTGCTGTAACAAAAAATATTCTCTAAAAATAAAACGAATAAAAAACTTATTCACTCTCAACTTAAAGACAAAGTTGTAACAATCGGGTAAAACGTACTCAGCCAACGCATTCCACAGCCTAAGCTTGTAATAACTGCACTTGGTAATAATCAGAGGTGCAGAAGGGTTCGAATCTGCGACCCTACGGTTGTTAAATTGAACATTCTCACTACTATTTTGTTTTGTTTTTTCGTTCTAATCAAGTATAATAAAGATTTTATTTATCTATCTAGTAGACGGTTCCTGAATAATATTGTAGTACCTGGTTGACCGAGCTTTGCTCGGTTTAAATGCTCTAAGTAGGTAGGTAGGTTAAGGATAAAGGGCTCTAAGTAAAAAAAATCTCAGAAAAAAAAGAACAAAAAGAAAAGACCCGAATGTAACCATCAGGATTCGAACCGGGGCATGTTGACTCCGAGGGCGAGCATATTCCGTCTGAGCCATTTAGTCTTAAAGAACAGTAGCGAAATAAGTTATCGTATTCTAATGACAATGTAAGAGTTTTTCATTGTCTAAAAACGCGCATAAAATGATGTTTTAAAAAAATAAAACCTAGCTAGATCGTTTTTTCGTCCCCGAAACCTCCTGTATACATAATTTCATGAAAATCGTTCGAGCCGTTTCAGAGATTCAGATTCTATATATATTTACCTACAAGAATTGGCCGTTTAAAGGTATAAGATGGATAAGATGGATACAATCAAAATCACAGATTTCGATTTTTTTATCAAAACAAATAAAACTACAGATATCTATAACAACACTTATGTTCTATATTTATTACAAGGAGTCATCAAATGTTCATTTGTCTTCATTATCTGCTACAATCAATATCTAATCAATCATTTCACTCGCGAGCAATTAGTGAAAGTCATTAATATTCCAGAATTACACGCTGTACAATGTACACGGGTGAAACAGCAAGTGCCTAGATAAAAACGATAGTGCCTAAATCTACTAATATTATAAATGTCAATGTTTGGATGTTTGTTGCTCAATCACGACTGAATTGCTGAACCGATGTGGTTGAAATTTAGAGCATAGTTCGATTATAGTCTGGAATGACATATAGACTAGTTTTCCTTTGACTGGCATCGTGGCTTAGTATAGTAACTCTGCCTGCAAAGCCGAGGGTCGTGGGTTCGATTCCCACCCAGTGCAAATATTTCTGTGATTAATTCAAATGTTTGTACTGTGTCTGGGTGTTTCTATGTATAATAAGTATGTATTTAAAAACTATATATGTATTATATCAGCTATCTGATCGCCATAGTACAAGCTTTGCATAGTTTGGGGTCAGTTGGTGTTTTGTGAATTGTCCACCAATATTTAATTAATTTATTTATTTCGGGAAAATAACTGGAATGGTAACTAAGCGAGAAAAATGGAGAGGTGCTGCTACTTATTTAATATGTCGCTCTAAAATTGTAAAAACTTTAGATTAAAATTAAACGACGTTAGGTTTTAAATTTACTAACCTACCGTGGGCGTGTAACTTCTTTATGTTGTAAACTGATGGTGATTCCAATTTAACGTTGACATGCATCCTATTAATATTATACATGCTCAATCACGTCATAACGTCTGAACGGTTCGAGTTGAAATTTGAAACATACATAATAGTTTGGAAAAACACAGACTTTTAGGCATACTTTTTATCTCGGAAAAAACAACGGAAACGGGAGCTGGGTGGGTAAAGCCGTGAGGCAATGATATCTATACTAATATTATAAAGCTGAAGAGTTTGTTTGTTTGTTTGTTTGCTTGAACGCTAGGATCTCGGGAAGTACTGGTCCGAATTGAAAGATTCTTTTTCTATTGTATAGTCCATTTATCGAGGAAGGCTTTAGGCTATAGAAAATAACTCTACTATTAATTGAAGCGGAGCATGAAACAAGAATGTAACAAAATCGGGAAAAAATATTCCCGTTTTGAGAGTTTTCGTACGTTTCGTGCTTTGACATGACAGCATGTGTCAAAGATTGCGTCATTGAATTTCAGTAATCTGTGCCTTGAATATAAACCTTTGCTATTTTTTTTCTAAATCTGAGTTGGTACGACCAATTTCCGACAGGTGGCGTAGCAGGTAGCTGAAGAAACAGTGCAGGTTGTTTATTTGAAATCGATATTCTCAGGAATGAGTGAACCGATTTCAGTCATTCTTTCACCGTTGGATATGTACGGGATCCCGATGAGTGCTATATAATATACCACGGGCGAAGCCGGGGCGGGCATCTAGTTATGTTATATACAAGAATTACTCGTTCAAAAGTGTAAAAGGGAGTTTAACAGTATTCTTCTTATTTTTTGAGATTCTCCCGCCTTTGTTTCCGCGCTGGCGCTGATCGCTGCTAGCGTTGGCCCGCGACTTGGAGACAGCTGACAGCCTCTGACCGAGCCCACGGTAGCCCAGCACGGCCAACTCCAGCAGAGTGAGGATACTGCAGCCGAAGAACACGTTGAACACTCCGCCCAGCTGAGCTGCAAGTGTTATGTGAAACAAGAATACAAGTGGCATGTGTTGAAATTAAGATAACGTTATACAAGCTTAGTAAAAAAACTTCCAAAAACAAGCTTTCTATTACTTTTTAGTATGAAAATTAACGTGGTAATTACACATTTTAATAACGGGTAACTCACGTTTGATATAGTCAGCCCAAGCTCGTTTAGTGCTAAACGAGTTGAGAACCCGCGCGCGCACTCTCCTTGAAAAAGATCACCGGAACCGATCGAAACTTGAGTCGGACTGGACTGACTATATCAAACGTGAGTTACCCTTGCATTTATTTAAAAAAATCTATTACTTGGTTACAAAGAACTGAAAAGTGAATAACCATTTTCCAGCTGCATCAGACAATGGTTACTATCAGTCTAGTACAAAAGTACCTACCTAATTTGCAAAACGAAACACACGAGCTATGAAACGCGCTGAGGTTGCGTCGTGTCATTAAAATGTTCCTATAATGACCTTCTGGCTCCATCAATAACTACTCGTCAAAATGATCCAAATGAGTCCAATTCGATGAAATCGTTTCATTGCAAAGTCTTTTTTGCCACTTTTCAGTTCCATCGTCAGATCAGCTCCATGCCATCATAATATCGCATTGTCACGCAATTTACATATGCATTGTAAAATTTCAATTGTATCGGTAACTGGTAAGTGGATTACATTTAATTTACAAGATTTAATGACGGACATCAGGACAGGTAGGACAGGTAAAATTGACAGTCATAAGGACTGCCAATAAAACTGAAAACCTATTACTTAGAATTTGAGTACGGTACAAATGTTGTACAGATATTTCTGTATTCTAAAAAAACCTCATTTAAATAGCAAAACGTGTGCATAATTAGAACTCGTTTCATGGGAAGTTGCTTACCAAATAAATCAATGTTCGTGAAATACGACCATCTGGAGTTGGTCCTCACCAGCCCGTTCATTACGAAAACTCGGACTACTGTTACCTTCTTGAAGTTTAATCCTTCACTGCAAAAAAACAAAATCTTGTAAGCCAAAGTTAAAGTCAAAGCTCGGTCGAGTTAAAATCTTATTGAAGTGAACATTTCTTCTGGTGCATCACACACAGATTTTTCGTGGGCTGTGTATGAAGCTCAGCCCTACCCTCGAAAATGGAACAAATGTTCGTTGTGAACTCGGGACTGCCGAGTGTGCCAGAGCGAGAAAAACAGTCAGCTACTGCTCTCTGTCTGCAATCACTGTATTTAATAAAAATTATTTTTGGCAATGGATGGCTAGTCTTTCAGGCGTATCTGCCACTATCGTGTTGCTGTGTTTACCATAAATACATAAATTAATTAATAAAAATGTATTTGCTAAAAAGATATCTTACAAAACATTGGTGCGTCGGTCCCGAACGAGGTTACCCTGTATCTCGGACCCGACATCTTTCAACGGTACACAAACAAAAACCCAAAATAAATAACAAAACAACAATACCCACTTTTAACCTAATGCATCACAAAATAATTTAAACACAAACACAATATATAGGTAGTTATCAATAAACATGGATATGATATAAAACAATGGCAAGCAGTTCTCAAACTTTCAAGTCTAGGCCAAATTAAACTAGTCATCGATCTTTATAGTAACTGTATTTGAAGCTGATGCCACAAGTTCAACTGCTATTATACAATATTATTACATTTATATCTGTTATTATCATTATTTATCATTCATATCATTCATATGTTATATCATTATTATTATCTTTTATTATATTTATATTATTATTTTTTATTTATCTCTGAGAGCGGCTGTAGCACTCAACCTCACTGCACCATCACACAAGACATCTTTCTATGGAAACTCTTTTACCGTCATGGCAGTCCGTTTATGGAATGTTTTGCCGGCCGGCCGACAATCGCAGTCCTTGAGCATTTTTAAAGGAAGATTATAAGATTTTTATTTATCGCAGTGCAAAACTGTTGACACCAGCAAATTGTAGATGGTAGCACTGTTCGTATCCGATCTGCTGATTGAAGCTGTAATCCGCTGATTACATTATTGATTTATTGTTCATTTTGTCCGCACTTTTGTTTGTAAGTGTTTGTTATGTTTAGTATTTATCAGTAAAATTTTTAGTCTCATGTTTATAGGTTAATATTTATTATTTTATATAGTTATACATATGTAGTAGTATTATTAAATTGCTGTCGTTTCCACTGCCTACGAGTATATGTGGGCTATTTTCCTTTTGCTGGTTGCCTGGAAGAGATTGCTCTTAGCAATAAGGCCGCCACTTGTGGCACTAGTTCATAAGTGTTTATTTGTAATATTTTAAATTGTTTGTGTCGCAATAAAGAGTTTCTATCTATCTATCTATTATTACATTTATATGTTAAAATTCACTCAATATTTATTTTTCAATCGTAATTCATAAATTTTCGATAGGTATTTTTTTTACTAGAAGTACCATTGAGCCCCAAACTAGGCTTAGAGCCTGTATCTATATTATATATATAGATAGGTATTTCTTATTCCAGTTTTCACTTCCACCGCGCGGTCTTAAACACATACATTTTTATTTATTAACTAGCTGTACCCGCCACGCTTTGCTGTGGCACATTGTGATGCAAACAATGGATAAAAACAATCCTTGATGCCGATTATAATATCATTCTAACAATTCAGCTCGATCGGTGCACAACTTTTTGAGTTTTTGAAGCGTACACAAACCAACATTACATTTTTATATAAAGAGATAGTAATACTAATAATGAGCATTTCCTATATTTACCTTTCGTAGATTAAAATAGTAGAGTGTCTGACGTTAATTTTAATTTAAGTCAGCTCTAGTTTTCCACTGAAAATGAAATTATTCACAGTTGAGAATGATCTACTAACTAAAATGTGTCTACAGGCCGCACGCTAGGCTGGAGAGTGAACGTGGTCGTCTTCACCAGCTCTGTGGCGACGTCGCAGGCCTGCGGGCAGTGGCAGTCGGCCTCGTCTCCTGACACTGAAACGAGAGTATTATAAATAATCCTTATATTTACAGATATTATGCATTCTAATAACTTAACATAACATATTTTAAAAATTAAATTTTGATTACTATGAACTGAAGATAGAAAAGCTGGAAAAGCCACACCAGACACTGACCGGACCCCTAGGCCACCAAGACGTACTGGTAACCACTCTCGGTCAGATAATTTAATGTTCAAAATTGATTCCAAAGTGTTTTTTATTAGGTTGTCTAAACGATGCATTAGATCTGCATGCCAGAGTTGACAATATCGAATAAAATATGTGAACTTGAATTTTATTTATTTATTTAATCAATTAGAACGGCATAACGCCAATTATACTTATGATAGATACAGATAGGTGTTGTGTGTGAATTGTCCACCAGTATTTATTTATTTATTTACTAACAAAATATTGTGAACAAAAGTAAACAAAAAATGTAATCAATTTATGTTATGATATGATAATTACTCACATTCATATGCTAGGCAAATAGAAAATAATTCAAATGTTAATTAAATTCAATTGGTAAAAATTCCATAAGATGTCAAAAATTAAATAATGATGTAAAAGTAAAACTAAACAAAAATAACAAATTAAACAAAAATAACAAATAGGTACATAACCGATACATGAATAAAGAAAACACGAAAGTTAAAATGTAAGTCAAAATATTAGAGTATTAGAGGAGGTAATGAGTAGTTATTATTCATTATACATATTCTCATTCCATTTTCTCACAAAAGTTTAAGCACTCAGACATCAATTCCCTCCAGTCGTCGTCACTTTGGCTGTGCGTCTAGCATGGCGTTGAGCGCACCAAGAGACCGCGGCACCGGTGACGCAGCATGCGCTACCGTTCTGCACCTAGGGAGAGCAATCAGCTGGCGCCCTCTACCCCGGGGATACTTACCGGGAACAAATAAGGATGATAACTGGCTACAGAGCTCCGGTGCATCAATAATCCTAGTAATATTATAAATGTCAATGTTTGGATGTTTGGATCGTTGTTTCTCAATCGCGTTGTAACGTATGAACGACCTGAGCAGCCATTCCAACGTGATCGAGCAATAAACATCTAAATACTGAAATTTATAATACCTAATAAATTTATAATTTTTTTGACAAAGAACTCAGATGCTGCGTATAAGCTGTATTCATGAGGAAGACATTATCAACATGAAAAGTCTTGATGTGGAATACAATAGGGTAGTTGTATAGGGTTATAATATTCATACAGGGTTGTTGGTAATCTGCCTGTATCCTTTTAAGCGAATATCAAGTATATTAAATATGCCAACTTTTTTTTAAAAAATCCCATACAAAATAAAAATGTATATTTGCCCGGTCTAAAAGCATCGAACTCTTCGTAACAATTGAGCGCGCGTTCTTTAACGCTCGATAAATGATGTGCCGAAGTGAATAAAACTAAACAGCCGCAAAAGTGCTAGAAGAAAACAGCACTGTTTTTGGAGATGTATTGAATTTTAGCAAAAGTTGTAGAATCTAAGTTGTTTTGTTTAAATGTTATGAACATGCCGCCCTTAAATGGATGTAGGCTGATTACCGATAATCCTGTATGTAGGATATTATATATCATATCATATCCTACATGTATATAGCCTGTTTGAAGAGCAATGTTTCCAGAGAGGTATTGACTGACATGTTACGAGGCCGCTCTCAAGTAGTGGATGCTGGCGATGGCGACAATAAATCAGACCCGTTGCTTTCGTCTATGGGAGTACTGCAGGATTCGTCAGTCTCTAATATTATGTTTTCTCCTACTAAACGATCTACCTGAAGCCGTGAAGGGTGCAGCCATATTCATGTATGCGGATGACGTGGCTGCCGTAGTCACAGCTCTTTCAATAGAGGCTTACACGGCTTAAATTCATGGTTTAGTGCCAACGGTTTTATGCTAAATTCAAAAAAGACTCACTATATTCACTTTTGTCTGTCGGGACACCATACAAAACCGCTAAAAGTCTCGCTAAATGGTGTTAGGATTGAGCAAGTACAGAACACCGCATTTTTGGGGTTCGAGATTGATCGCAGCATGACGTGGGAACATCACATCGACAAGATGTGCTAAAGTTAGCAGTGCGTGCTTTGCGCTAAGACGAGTATCCCGAGTGGTGTCTACGGAAGTGTCACGTGCATGTTACTTCGCCACAGTGCATTCACGGTTACAATACGGCGCCGAGCTATACGCGCGCGCTGCCGACTGGGAGCGTGCGTTCCGCGCCCAAAAACGTGCCGTACGTGCCATTGTTGGCGTATCGCAATGTACATCCGTCAGACCATATTTCAAGGAGCTTGGTATACTTACTTTACCTGCTATCTTGATCTATCAAGTGGCTGTGTATGTCAAAATAATCTAGAATCGTACAACACGCGAGGAGAGAGACATTCTCGCAACATACGCAACGCCGACAAGCTGGATGTTATACCACACTCTCTCACGAGGTCACAGAAGTTAACTCACATTATGGGACCGGAAGTTTATAACACTCTTCCCAAAATAGTTATATCGGCCCCAAGTTTCGGCAGCTTCAAAAACAGATTAAAGTGCTGGCTTATCGATCAAACTTTTCATAGTTACAGCGAATTTTTAGAGAGTGATGGCAAAGTTCCCATAAAATGTAAATAAATAAATTTGACATAGGTTAGTACAATTGCAATAAAGACATTATACTCGTATAATGCTTGACAGTTTTCTGTACAATAATTATTGTAATACAGTAAAATAGTAGTTTCAAACTTTGAAAATATGTACAATTTGTATGCTCTTTCTTTTGTTTTTAATTTTTATTAATTGACGTGTAAATTGTACATTTATGAATGAAGTACTTTGACTTTGACCTTTGACTTTGACTTTGAGAAATTACAGGGCTTAGAGATTTAACATCTCAGATCTCTGGGCGATGAGTGCAGTAGGTACAGCTAGGTAACGATTTGGATAAAAAAAAAAAAAACCAAAAAATGTAGGGTTTGCATCTGATAGTCCAGTTTATAACTTTCATAAAAATATCAAGAAAATGAATATTCATCAAGAGAAACCTAGGTTGGAATAATACAAAAGTATACCCATAGCATGCTTGGCGCAGAGGAGCTGATGAGCGGTACAGCGCTGAGTGCCTTTAGTCCGTGGATGAACGAGTCGGACGCACTTACACCTCCTCAGAGTGGCTTCTACTTCGCACTCCACTCCGCAGTATTGTCTGCAATCACACAAAGTGCAGACCTAATTACAAAAGAGCTAGTTAGCGGCAACACTAAGAAAGACAACTCGGAGAAAGCTGGCTAAATTTGTGGACAAAATTCGTTTGAAGTGTTGTGAATGGTGATCCAAACTATGAAGTAAAATAAAGTTTAAGTTAAAGTTTTTTCGACAATATTCAATTACAATTTCTTACATTAAGTTTGTTTACTATCACTTTAAATTTTACAAATTTTAAAGAACTTCCTAAAGTAGCCCATGTATTGCATCCATCCAAATATGTGTCAGTATAATTATAATCTAATTGTATTCCGAATTTCAACCCGATTCTTTCAGAAGTTCCGACGTGATTGAGGACCAAACATCCAAACTTTGGCATTTATTTTGTTAGTAGGAAATTTATATGATGGTCGAATTTCGACAGCAAAACGACCGCTAGTTTAAATAAAAACGTACTTATGATAAACTGGGAAAAATTTACTGGGTTCGTTGGCCATGCGGCATCTCTTCAGCGAATTGCTGAGGCTGCGGGCGTCATCTGCAATCTGGAAGTTCATGACCTGGTACTCCATCCAGTGCTCGGAGCCAGGGTTCAGCGCCGACCCGTTGATCGGAGACTCCACAAAGTGCTGGCTCGGTTGAATGGCCAACTGGGAATCCAAATAAATATAAAATCATTCTGTACTAATGTAATGTTGTGAACATTTTTTTTTACAACCTAAGGTTGTCTGAAAGAAATTGCTATTAAAGATAAGATTACCATAATCTATTGCACTAGCTGTAAGTGTATAGGTAGGTTTCTTCATCTTGTGATTAATTTTTGTTCGGTGTATTAAACAAAAGCCGAGTCACACAGGGGCGGGAGCCGCGAGAAAGCGATCCGATAGCGATGCAGTGCAAAGCGATAGCGGTCCGTGTCATGTCACACAGAGCTACTGCCCGCAGCCCGCGGCGGGCAGATGGCTAGAACACAGCCGGTGTGACACCAAAAGCGATCAAATTGCTCACGACCTTTCGTAACGCAGCATCATGTCGGACAGCGACGAAGAAGAAATTCTTTTCTTATTAGCAATGTACAAAAAAAAGTACCTACGCAAACCCAAAAAGGTTCATTACATAAATATTGTTTAGAATAGAATGACATAACAATAAATTGTAGAAAAAGGTAATGGTCATTATTAAACTGAGGTGTGGCAACACTTTTGCAGTATATCCTAATCCTAACATTCGGTTTTTATTTCTAACCACTGGGAACAGGGGTAGTTCTTTGGGGAAGTTTAGGCATACACTTTTACGTACGCGGGACTCGGTTATACAAGGTTCCGTGTCATATTACGTTGTAAAAAAATACAACTCGTGAGATCGGATCGCGATCGCTACGCGAACGCTCTGTCCTGTGTGACATCTTGTACTGACTACCGTAGAATACAGCGCCCGCGCCGGCCCGGCCATCCGTCGCGCGTTCCTCCCGCGAAGCATGGCGAAGCGATCTCTTGTTTGTCGTCCCATCCTGTCGCGCGGGAAATTGCATCGCGCCGGATCGCTCCTGCTTGCTATGTGTCAGGTTGCATACAAATGCGAATATTACAAAAATTCTCGTCCCGGATCGCGATCGCTTGCTCGCGGCTCCCGCCTCTGTGTGGCCCGGCTTTTAAGTGTACCTATTGATTTGTAAATGCGCAAGTAACTGTGTCTGCTCAAATCGGAACCTTATTTTTAGTTGTAGGTATGTAGGTACATATATTACAGTTTTTTTTAACTTTTATAGTTTTACACTTGACCGCCATCGCGCTTGATTTTAAACGATGATGCGGTCTACGATGAAGCGTGTTTACCTAGAAGGAACCGAAGAAGTCTTTGTTTAACTCTGTACTTTGTGAAACTTTGTACAGGGTCGGAGCTTCTATTGAACTCTTATTGTTGTAGAGTAGGATGAATTCCTCCTAATCGCACGACTGAATGTAGACACAAAAAAGAAAACATAAAACGGATGTTTTTTTCTAGATAGCAAACGTACCCATTTGTAAAGAGATCCACATCGCACGGCCTCTGTGATTGGTTAACCGCTAACATCAGACCGCTGTCGTGCCCATATCTATTCGTGTAATATTGCTTCACTTCGTGATTGTGGTGATGAATGTCGTGGAGATCTCTGAAATATAAAATAACTGTTCAAAACGTGTTCAAAACCATACTTGTTAAAAAAAATGTTTTTTAAAGTCTTGAACATCACCAAAAGTTGCTAGACTATTGGGTTTTTACTGTATACACTTCAGAACGCGTGTAACGGATCTGTATGATTTAATACTACCTTGCCCATTTTTCATCTAAATATTCGTCGTTCATTTTGTTCGTTCGAAAAAGTGACATCGTTTTATGGTTGCCGTTCCAAAGACTCGAACGAAGAGATTTGTGTTACCTGAGTGAGGGTTTCCCCGATAGTTACAATCTTGGTGTCTTCGTTTCGAGAGTGAATCGATTTCCTCTAGCTATACAAACACAAATTTTCCCTGAAAATTGCCGGAAAATCAAACATGTTTCCAATTTGGTGGCGCACTATTTTTGTAAGGCACTACGCGTTTTGTCATCGTTTTCTATAGATCTATTGATGGTAAGAATGCCGTACAAAACATTTGACCAAAATTTACCACTCTACTTGCGCTTTTGAATTCTTACCTGTACTCAGTTGGACAGCTTACAAGTAACGGCATAGTGCATTATCTGAATCTTATTATTTCATACCCTTCTATCATCCTACATAGGTCTCCTGGTGGTTCATTTGACCCATCAATTTTGTTCACGGGCCTACAGTCATATTTCTTACCTCAAAGATCTTCCGTTGAAAACGCAACAGTACCCAACTCCAGTAAGCTCCATGTGAAATAGAGAGGAGCAGTTCACAATCACTCCATTCCAACGGCACCTGGACAAATTATGCTTTTTGTTAATTGGTTGATATAACAGTTTTTTTTTGAAGTTTAAGCACTGTTTTTCTGTATTTTTTGTAGTGTTCTGTTGAAAACCCGATAAGCATTGGGGTAGACGGGTTCTGCAGTGGAGACTGAGAAACGGTAAACGTAGTACAGGGCAGTAGGGCACCCTGTGGCTAGATTGCTTGACGATGTACAAAAGGCAGCCAGTGGCGGTTGGAGACGTAAGACCGAGTATCGGGCTGAGTGTGGGGAGATCCCTATCCCCAACAGACCAATACAGCCTGTTAATGATGATAAATGTAGTGTTGGTGTACCTCACTAAAGTCCGTTTACAGGAAGTGGTGAGATATCTGGCGACGGTGTCCACGTCCAGTTGGTTATACTTCAACAGTTGTTCTACGTTTTCCAAGTCATGCGTTTTGTAAATCATGTCGGGAGAGTAGAACGCGGCGAGCGTGTAGATCACATCCTTCAAATAGCTGATATTCAGGTGTGGAGGGATGCTCCTGAAAGATTTTTTTATTATTATTTTTGGGTCACGAGACGAACCTGTGCCATTATACAGGGTTATTGGTAATCAGACTGCATCCTTTTAAGGGGATATTAAAACGTCAACTTTTGTTCTATAGGTAATAAAAAATCGTATACTTTGATTCCCATACAACATTTATGAAAAGTTTATTTTCGCAGTCTACAAGCATCGAAAAGCTCTTCGTAACAAAAGCCCACCCGCTCTAAATACGCAGTGCAGTGCTAGGCAATGATTTGGACTCTTCATGTCCCAATAGCTGCGTGTCACTGTGCTGTTATGTGGCAGGCATTTTGCTTACCATCAGGCACATGTCTAGCTCGTCTCGTTACTCTTTATTAAAAAAAAAAAGTGACGAAGCGAATAAACACTAAACAGCTGCTAAACAGTGCTAGAAATGACAACAAACACATATTTTTATGTATTGAGTATTTAGCAAAATTGTAGAACAAAAGTTGTTTGTTTCAATACATAGAACATGGCCTTAAATTAATGCAAGCTGATCACCAGTAACCCTGTATAGGTAAGCAAATCGCATAATATAATATCACACTGCCAATCAACCATTTGAATATAATGAGTTTAAATCACTGCATTGAACTGCTCGCGCAATCGAAAATATGAAAGTTGATATTTTTATGGAAATATTGCCCTTCAAACCAGAATACAGTGATGTTTACACATTGCTGCTTAGCGGTAAAATAACTGGCAAAGGTGTGGTATTCCTCCTGATGGGAATTACCACACCTTTACCTTTGCTTTGAAATATTCCTTACACACGATGAAGGAATCTGTCAATTTTGTCAGCCCTGTAGAAGATCTCTGGACAAACAAGCACGGAGGGGAACTTGGTGGCGTTCTCTACCGACTCCTGGTACACCATGTGGTAGGGTTGTCGAAAAACCGGCCCACCGTGGCGCAGATCACCGACACCGCCGCGCCAAACAGCACCAACATGGAAATGGACCAGTACCATCGGGAAAGACTATAAAAAGGGTATTTTATTAATTTAGCGGGTAACTGATGCGTCACGTCAGTCCAGACCATTTTTTTTACTTTTATAGGTTAACGCCTGACCACCGTCTTGGATTATGGTAAGCGACGATGCGGTCTATGATGGTGGAACGTGTTTGCCTAGAAAACCCGATTTAACCTTGATTTGAAGACACCAAGATTGTAACCATCGGGGAAAACCCACTCTGGCACGTTCCGATGCCTCCGCAACCAAGACGGTCATATCACAAAAGTAGAGTCAAACCTCTTCGTTCGTGTCTTTGGAACGTCAACCATGAAACCATGTCGCTTTTTCGAGCTACGAGCAGTCCGATAGTAAAAGAGTAAGTTGATATTAGATTAAGGATATCAGTAGCACTTAAGTTTCAGCCGCATCCTGCGGCCTTTTTCAAGGAGGACGCAGGCAGTGCCAAACGAGATGCGGTCACGCGCGGAAACTCTCCTTGAAAAGACTGATCTCTATAGTATAATACCTCCTTTCCGTTTTATCTATTGGGCTGCTCGTAGCTCACAAAAGTGACATCGTTTCACGACTGACGTTGCAAAGACTCAAATGGAGTGGTTACCCGTGAATTAATTTAGAAAACAAAGTGATGACTATCACTCTAATTATTTTCATAATATTGTAAAAGTCTTAACATCAAAATGACTTTGTTAGAAAATAATACAATTCGATGAAAGAAGCTCACCTGCTTTTCTCTTTAGCGAGCCTCCTCCCGCCGTGAAACTGGGACTCTTCCAGTAGCTTATTAAATTTCATTTTAATTGTCTGACACGTCGCTCTCCTCGTCACAAAAGACTGTCCGTGTTATTCTAATTTACAAGCGATCGAATCTTATATTTCTCCATCTGATTATGCCTAAGCATAGTTGTAGCAGGGAAATTATCCTACTAACATTGTAAATGCGAAAGTAGTTGAAATTTTAAATGCCGTCATGTCGGAACGTTGAATGGATCGAGGGGAAATTTAGAACATAGTTTATGATCTACAATGGCACATGGGCCACGGTATAAACACCAATATTACGGTAAGAGGTACTACGCGAAGAAAACTGTGACGCCTCACTAGTGATATTTATATTTGAAATTAAAATTAAAATTAAAAGTTTCCAGTGACAGACACTCGACAAGTAACCTGACAAAAAATGCTCGATATTCTTGTAAACGGATCTATTGATTATTTTTCAAGTTACGCTTACGATCGAACAGGGTCTTGGGAAAGACCTACTGGAATAAAATATTAAATAAAACTTAGTATAACGGTCCACTTTTTAAATTATTACTAACCAATTTGGATGCCGTTACGTGCGCGCCTTTAAAAAAGATGCGGAAACCGCTTGAAACTTAAATGGGATTGTACCAACTACATCACATGTGACATCGCGTGGGTAATGTGTTACAATTTTAAATGAATTCACGGTAGCTCAAGTGTGCTATAGTCAGTACAATACGCTTGAAGTTTCAACCGCATTCTGCGGCCTTTTCAGGGAAATTACACTTGAGTGACCGCTGCTCGTTTGGTACTGATTATGTGAACTTTATTCATAATGTATAACAACCACGTTAGTTTTCATTTTAAAAATGTTATAAGTAAATGTACATAATTTTATTTTTTTGTTGAAAAATATTTAAAAGTAATAATCGCCGAAGTTCATAGATTGCAACAAAACACGGGTGGGTCTGTGTCACTTCCCCGCGGCACCTTTGAACCTATTGTACGTTTGTTCGCACCGCTGGGATTAATTTGACGAACAGTTGCCTTTGAAATCAATCATTCTGACAATTACGGCTGTATCTGATTGTCGTTCCGTTTTACTGTTAATAGGGTTTTTTTTATTTCACTTAATTGGTGCGACGGAACGTGTTTCAATGTTCGTTTTCTTTCAGCATTGAATTTTTATTTATTAAATTACAGCAGTTATTAAACTTTAGCAATGTTTTTTTACTTTTATAGGTTTACACTTGACCACTATCTCGCCTTATGTTAAGCAACGATGCGGCCTACGATGGTGGAGCGTGTTTACCTAGAAAAAACCGATTCACGACACCCTTTATATATCAGGAAAAACCCATTCAGCCCACTCAATCCACAGCCTAGACATTCTTATCACAAAAGTAGAGTCAAAACTCTTTGTTAGTGTCTTTGGAACATCCTTATATAATATATAATATATATATCTAATATATAAAATTCTCGTGTCACAGTTTTCGTTGCCATACTCCTCCGAAACGGCTTGACTGATTTTGATGAAATTTTTTGTGCTTATCCGGTATCTATGAGAATCGGCCAACATCTATTTTTCATCCCCTAAATGCTAGGGGTAGTCTACCCCTAAATATATTTTTTATTTTTAGACAAAATTTTAATTTCTATTTTTTATGATACAACATACAAAAATACATACAATCCTCAATTTTCACTCTTCTACGATCAACCCCTATTTTTAATAGCCATTTTAGTAATTTAATCTTTTTCCTCTCTGGTCGAAAACTCCCCGCCGCTGGTCCCGCCAAATGTCTACAGGTGTCACTTCTGACCCAGTAAACATCACGATAATTTGGGGATCAAAAGTAGTCTAATATATAAAATTCTCGTGTCACAGTTTTCGTTGCCATACTCCTCCGAAACGGCTTGACTGATTTTGATGAAATTTTTTGTGCTTATCCGGTATCTATGAGAATCGGCCAACATCTATTTTTCATCCCCTAAATGCTAGGGGTAGTTCACCCTAAATATATTTTTTATTTTTAGACAAAATTTTAATTTCTATTTTTTATGATACAACATACAAAATACATACAATCCTCAATTTTCACTCTTCTACGATCAACCCCTATTTTTTAATAGCCATTTTAGTAATTTAATCTTTTTCCTCTCTGGTCGAAAACTCCCCGCCGCTGGTCCCGCCAAATGTCTACAGGTGTCACTTCTGACCCAGTAAACAGCACGATAATTTGGGGATCAAAAGTAGTCTATAGCATATATATATTTTGAACACGCTAATCTCGGGAACTACTGGACCGATTTAAAAAAATCGTTCACCGTTCTTTCATATGTTCGTAATCCTTGAACGCTGTAGGTTATATATATGTACCACGAAGCCGCCACGGGCGAAGCCGGGGCGGGCCGCTAGTAATATATATATATATAATAATCCTTAATATTATAAATGTCAATGTATGGATGTTTGGATGTTTGGATGTTTGTTGCTCAATCACGCCCAAAGGGCTCAACGGATCGAGCTGAAATTTAGTACACAGATAGTTTATAGACTGGAATAACATATAGGCTATATTTTATCCCGAAATCGTGCACGGTTCCTTAGGGATCAAGTATAAATGTAACATCGGAACGCTTAACTAGATTTTGTTGCAATTTGAAACACAGATCCAAACAATCAAACAAAACAGGCTATTTATTATCCCGAAAACATACACAGTTCCTAAGGGAACAAGTATAAATGTAATATCGGAACGCCTTATTAGATTTTGTTGCAATTTGGAACACAAATAGTTCTTTGAAATCCTATCCTACTAATAATATTATAAACCTCAATGTATGAATGTTTGTTGCTCAATCACGCCCAACGGATCGAGCTGAAATATAATACACAGATAGCTTATAGTCTGGAATAACACATAGGCTAAATTTTATCCCGATATCATCCACAGTTCCTTAGGGATCAAGTATAAACATCAGTACGCCAAACTAGAGTTTGTTGAAATTTACGTTACGTTTACGTCACGTTTACGTCACGTTTACGTCACGTAAAAAATAACTACGATATACTTACACGAAAGTTTTTAAGGTATTTAGTAAGGTTTTTAAGGTATGTCACGGCTGACATAGTAAAACTTACCGTTTACGATTTATAACCCACTAGCTGCTACGCGCGACTTCGTCTGCGTAGAATTTGGATTTGTTTTGTGTGTAAATTCACTGCTTTTAATAAATGGTAAAAATGTAGAGTTGTTGTCTTACTTTGTTTATTTATAGTAATGACGGCATAAGGTATATACTCTTACAGCTTACTAAAACTCTACCGACGTTACTAATTTGTCAAAATGATTGTTTTGTAAGAATTCACATAAACTATGTTTATATTCCCTGGTAACGAGTGAAATATACAAACAACTCGTCATAACTATAAATAAACAAAGTAAGACAACAACTCTAGCAACAACAAGCAGTGAATTTACACACAAACAAACCAAATTCTACGCGGACGAAGTCGCGGGTAACAGCTAGTCAACCATAAAACGATGTCACTTATTCGAACAACGAACAAAAGGCAAGGTAGTATTAGATTACACAGATTAGCTGTACACTCTCCGAGAGTGTATCAATAAAAAACCGATAACCTAGCAATTTTCAAAACTTTGATGTCATTTTCGCACAAGAGTCTGTTGTATGACCCTTTAGCACGACTTTTGATCGATTCCGGAGCTTCCAGCTGATACATAATAAATATGTACTTAGCCGATCCATCCAAAGGTGCGAACAGTACTCCATACAAGAGCGAATCTATGTATGACATAACGTGACCAATTGTTCACACTTGAAGTACCTTTGCACTTTTGAGAAAAACTAGGTGACCTATTTTTGGCAGCTAATTTAACCTTGGACTCAACACACGAGCCAAAGTTGAGAGCAGATGTCAAAGAAACGCTCAAAAGCTCAAAATGGTCAGTAACTGGCACACCTCGAAAAGTAGGAGTCGGTTGAAATGGGCTCATTTCGATGGAGACCAGACACGCCAGCGTCTTTCCCTCGTTAAACTTGACCGCATTGGCATCACCCCATTTAGAAACCGCGTCAAGGGTCAAGTTCAAACACTCGATCTCTCTCAGTACTCGAGTATGCTGCCCCTGGCTTGTGCTAGATTTTGAATTTAAAAGGGCTAAACTATCGTGATATTAACCCATAATATCGAATACATTACAATGGAACGGAGCCCACTTTATGTTCCCTCCCACTGCTGGGATTCGAAGACTACTCTCACACGGAGAGAGGCATGGGCAAACTCCACGCTGGCTAAGTATGGGTTGGCGGATAACGTATGACCTCTAAAGCAGTTCTTTGAACATGCTTATTAAACTTCATAAGATTTTCTTTTATCGTTAATGGCAGTGGTGAAAACAAACTTGTTGGTCTGTACTTGAGAAATTAATAACAAGGGCAGGCGGGATCCGATGCTACAGCCTCAGGAATGTGTGGACTGGGTGCTTTTGATGCTAATGATGTGCTTTTCCTAATAAGCTACCAAGACATGCTAATCTGTATAAATTTACAGAGTTCTCGTTTCTTTGATAAAAATATCAAATCACATATCCACTCCAACAAAACTCTCTTTCATTCGTTACCCACAAATATGTTCAAATATCACTTCATACTACAAAAACGGGCACTAAATTTTATTACGGCAACAAAATATGTTCTGAATTTATCAAACTTATCATAAATAGGGCGGATCGCCGTCAAACAACAATATAAATCGGGGAACGCTCCGCGTCGGCCCATCAATCGGACACGTTTACATTTCACCCTTTTAAAACAAAATGGTCTCTAAAATTATCGGCGTCTAAAATCCCGAGTCCCAATCATTTTCCGGCATTTCCGCTATTCAGGCTGCTGTAATCGCTAAACAGTCGTGCAGAAGTCGTCAACATTTAAAAGTAGCGTTCAAAACCAATCGAAATTACACGATAACTTCGACAAATCGGTCATTCTCTGTTCTTGTCAAATATTTAAAAACAATAAAAGCTTTACGATGCTAAGAAGATACGCTCAAATTGATATTAGAGCCTTATTCATAAAAATAATACAATCACAGAACGAGATGTGATTCGTTCGTAATGAAGACTTTTTGGAAAATTGCTCTCCTTGAACCATTTTGTTTTAAGGGGCCGGTAGATGATCAAACCTGTGAATTATTTCTGAATCCACTTGGGTACTCTTGGGCAAATTGTTCTACTGCCAAATATTGTTGCGAGTTTGTTAATATTTTTATTGGAAAAGAACACAAATAATCAACTTAATATTTACATACATTATTTGATTTTATTATTTTATATAGTTTTATAATTATGCAGTAGTATAATTAAATTAATGTCGCTTCCCCCGCCTACGAGTATATGTAGGCTATTTTCCTTTTTGCTGGAAGCCTGTAAGAGATTGCTCTTAGCAATAAGGCCGCCACTTCTGGCACTAGTTAATAAGTGTTTATTTGTAATATTTTAATTTGTTTGTGTCGCAATAAAGAGTTTCTGTCTATCTATCTTAAAATTAAAATTGTGTGTAAAGTTTCAAAATGAGTCATTTATGTTATAATGCAGCCATTTACTACGATAACATGACTCGCCCCTCCAGATTTCAAACTGTTTGAAAGTATTTGTAAAAGTATATACAACGCACCACCACGCATGTGTGCGTACTGCTACTGAAGTAGAATAATTACAACTACATACAAACTCTTTCGTAAGGATGTGACTACACACATTAAAACAGTAATTTGGAGGGCGGGCCATGTTATCGTAGTAAATCTCTAACTCTATTATTCGCTTATAGTTATTCGCCTTCTTATATTTATTAAACCCAACGTTAAATTAGCGAAATACTTGCGACAGTGATGCGGCTAAGATGCGGCCGCATCACCGTCTTTATGGTGCGGAAAGCCTTGCCGAGCGACCCTATCTCTGCTGTGAAGACCCGCCCTACTACCGCCCAACTAAATCGGCTTTCGCTTTGCTATTGCGATCACTATCATTTTAATTGGGAAGAAAAGAGAGAGAAATGTCAAAGTTAAGACAGTTACAGTTACGCGGTAGACCCTCCGCAACCAACGAGAGTCTTTCGAGAATGACTATTGACTGTTACACAGTTAGATATTATCAGCCGTGTAACGTTCCAAGTCATTCCAGTCAAAGAATTTCTACGCGCATCTCTCGAGGAAGCTTCAGACAAGCAAATACGTTTGTTCCAGCCAGCCGAGATTAGCCATCAGTTTTCACCACAGAGGTGTGATCTGGTTTCTGATATCTATGGTCTACACAATACCACGGAGGTCAGTGGTTTCTGAAGCCCGTTGCACCATGTGGAGATGACAAGACATCACAAAATTGTTCCTTGTTTTGTTTTCCTATACAAATGTTCTTCCTTTTTATCCGATTTCAAAAAAGGAGGAGGTTTTCAATTCGACCATTAACATTTTTTCTTGTCTTAAATATCTATGTGATTATTCCGACTTATCTGAAATTTTCCGTAGGATTGTTCGTCGATTCCGTTATTATTAAATAAATAAATATGGTTGGTTGGACATTTCACACACAACACCATCTGACCCCAAACTAAGCAAAGCTTGTACTATGGACGCCAGATAGCTGATATAATACTTACATATTTTTAAATACATACTTATTATACATAGAAAACACCCAGGCACAGTACAAATATTTGAATTCATCACACAAACATTTGCACTGCGTGGGGATCGAACCCGCGACCCACGGCTTCGCAGGCAGACCTACTACCAACTAAGCCACTAGGCCAGCCAATAAATGAATGAATATTGGTGGACAGTTCACACACAACACCATCTGACCAACCTACCCAAACTAAGCAAAGCTTGTACTATGGCGGCCAGATAGCTGATATAATACTTATATAGTTGTAAATACATACCTATTATATATTGTTCTAATAGATTTTTATTCAAAAAATATTTGAAGTATTATTTGAGTAATAAAATACTACAAGACATTGACAGTAATGAATATCAGACGTTTGACTGTCTACCGTCCGCTTTACATCCTAGTCTCGTTTCGTATAAAAATATCCGTAAAAAATGATATTCGTCGGAACGTATTAATAAGCGGAAATTATCTGAAGCGCGTCCCCGCTCACAAATATCACTTAATGTCTACTTTATACGATCATACATTTTCATAAGCGTGTATAAAAGCGGGCCATACGTCTTGCCGGGCACGAGGGCACGCCGCCCTATCGAATCTAATATTTATGGAAGAGGCGGCGTCGTCGCTTCTACACGTATTTCTTTATTTTATTTCCCATGCGGACGGTATACAGCTGCCATTTCTCTTGATAAAACCCGACAACGCAACAATGGTGTACTGGGACCTGGGGACCTCGCGGGACCTAGATATGCATTTGACTATTTCTTTCCTATTATTCACCGTACATGTATGTTTACTGATTTATTCAATGAAGCTTTTGTAGAATGCAAAAAACGTGTCATAAATTACTTCGTACTTATTTTTTTATTTACTGTTATTGATTATCTATTTATTAGCGAGTTGGTTAATGTAACTTGAGATCACAGGTCACTATAATACTACAGATAAGACACTCCGGTATTGTGACCCTTAGTTCCGTTGTTTCAGTAAAGCGTCGCTAGCATCGCAGTAGTGACCACAGAGTTAATAATCACTACGTTAATAGTGATGTGTCACGTACAGCTGAGTATGATACTTAGCGATTAGTTTGAGATTTGGGCAGTTACAATAAGAAACTATAAAATACGAGAAGGGTAGTGTAAGTCTTTGCATAGTCGGAGGGAAGGGGATGGAATTAACGTCTTAAGTCTTAAGCCAAGAATTTTAAATGTACACAAGAATTTGTGGCTACGACCATCCAGGTTTTTAAATCTATCAATAGTGTATTGTACTTGACCAGCATTTTACCCTTTTATTTGAAAACCATATCGAGGGAGTTGGGATAAATAGGTACATAATCTTGAATTTTGTGGCAGACCGATTTTCATAACATTCGCAACTTCTGTATTAGAAAAAATCCATTCATTCGTTCGGGAGCTACGATGGCACAAACAGACACACGTGAACACACCCTCCATCTCTTCCACACATACACAAAAAGAAAGAGACATGTAAAAGTATAACACCCCGCCCCTTCTCGTCATGTTGCGTCGGGGTTAGAAAAAAACAAAGAGTATAGAGTTGGAACAAACGCTTTACAACAAAAGAACGGGTCTGATCGCTCTTGCCTTGTCGCTCTTGTGGAAGAGTCATAATTTTGTCGCAGCACACTACTATGTCGCCCTAGCAAGTATGCACGGCATCTGCTTACGATACAAAGGAACCGTGCGGAAAAAACTGATCTAATTACTTCTCTATCTAAGAAAAAAAAAAATAACAGAATTGTCTAGTATACTTTTATTTAGTTCTGGTTCTTGCCGCTTGTGAGCGTTGGGATGCCAGGAGCTATAAGCCTTCAATACGTCAGCCTGCGCCTGAACTATGGAAATAAAAAGAAGCTCCCCCGGGCGGCCAATTTGTCTGCTATGCTTTGACACTAGAGACTGGAGCTAAATTCAATAAGAATACACGTATTTTCTCGTACACAGTCGATACAATAGACTTTTGAGATGAAAACGTTGCTGATATAAGATACGAGTACTACTTAGGATTACAATGTTTTGTGTACTGTTGTGTCTGTGTAACTTCTAGAATCCTTCATGGATAACGATGAACAGCGAGCAACACGGAAGGGAGCAGGCATACACAGCGTTTCCCCCTGTCAAAGTACAAATCCGCGTGGACCATGGAGTTAGATAATATACTGCGGCGTGAGGGCGGGGTTAGATTTGTGAATGGTGCTTTATTTTTTATGTGTTAGTGATTTGGCTGTGTGACTATGATCGGCAATGTATCGGTACAGGTACGTTTTGTATGTAATAGTGCGGCTTTGCGCTAGTGTGCAACTTTCCCCTCCCGCAAGAAATGACAGAAAGATTTGAACAATATTTTTTAGCTAAGGCTACTTCCTTCTGTGCTTGCGCGGAAGATCGAGTTGCTCGATTATGATGAATGAATTTGTGATTGTACCTGTGTAATCGATGATAAATGACTTTATCTAAACAATAGTAGTTCTGGGCAAGTCGCAGCTGCCTATCCAGAGTCCAAGGCTCAAATCCCATGCGTACCACTGCATTTTCGAAGTCATTGTTATGGCGCTAATATATGAGTAAAAATGGTGAAAGAAAACATCGTAAGGAAACCGACAAAGACCTAGAATCTTCCAAGGTCATTAGTCATCTATCAACCCGTACTGGGCCAGCGTGGTGGCCAGACATTGACTTCCACTGAAGGCCCCGCATCCCAGCAATGGGAACATTTAGTGGCCTGCTTATGTATATTTATGTAATCCTTATTGTTACATTTAAGAATAGTTGTTATGTTATGGCTTCAATGTTCGAGGTGCGAGGTTCAAAATCTTGAAGTCAAAGTCAAAGTTCTTTATTCATAAATGTACAATTTACATGCCAGTTTTCTCACGATGTTTTTTTCACCGTTACCGCAAGCGGCGAAGATAAACTTGTACCTATTCATTGGGAAAAATATAAGTGTAGATGGGATTCCAATCTATAACCTGATTTTATTAGCTGTAGTAGATTCGCACTTGACCGCCATCTCGCCTGATGTTAAGCGAAAACGTGGTCAACGATGGAACGCGCTTACCTTTTTTTTTTTTTTGACGGTGTGGGGTAATCCTTTGCGGATACCCGGCTGGGCATTGGGGTGCAGCCGAGTTATGTGATATCTTACTCACTAAAACCCCCTCGGTGGCCTACATCTGTGCCTAGGAGGAGGACGCCGGGATCTCCGTTGGAACGCACCGGCATCCTTTTGACACTTTGCCTGGAGCACCTTCCTTGGGTGATGGACTAAACGACACGGGCCGCACCATGCCGTAGCCTTTCCTTTGATGGGTTCGCTATTCATAGGACGTTAGGCCCCCAAGCCTATCCGTCTTCGAGCCCATAGTTACCCTTTTAATCGCCTCGTACGATAGGCAGGGTATACCGAAGCCGAATTCTTGTTAAGACCCCGGCCATCTCGACTGATGTTAAGCGATGATGCGCTCTACAATGGAGCGTGCTTACCTAGAAGAAACCGGTTCACACTCGATTTGAAGACAGCATGATTGTAACCATCGGGGGGAAAACCCACTCAGGCAACGCATTCCCCAACCTAGCGTTCTTATCACAAACGTGGAGTGAGTGTTTTGTGAATCTCTGTCTATGAATGTATTGGTAAATAATTAGAGCCACATTCACAACACTAGAAATAAATATAACAAGTTAACTTTTTTTTTTTCATTTCAGTCCATTTATTCATTCATTAAATATTACCACTACATTTTACAAAGAGAGTTTATAATTACTTCCTTATCAAATACTACACAGTTAACGTTGAGCCCCAAACTAGGCTGAGCCTGTATCTTGGGCGCTCTGGTCCAGATTTATGTTAAGTAACAATTTCTAGCCTTCCGCAGCTCTAGGTACATAGTGAAATTATTATATAAATTTATTTGATTAACAATAAACATTACTTATTTAAATTGTTGATTTGATTAAAACTTTAACATTGCATTAATTTAAACATTGTTTTTTACATTACTTAAAATTAATTATGTACTTTTTTTATGAATTGATTTACTATTTTAAAATTGTTGATTTGATTAAAACATTCACATTGCATTATTTGAAACATTGTTTTTACATTACTTAAATTTAATTATGTACTTTTTTTACGAATTGATTTACTATTTTAAACTAAGTGATTAATTATTATTTTTTCAAAATTAAATATGGAATAAGTTAAGACTTAACTAAAATAAAACTTGATTTTCATACTTCTATTGAATCTCGTAATAACAGTAACAGAACTGATATCTACATGCAAAATAGCATGCTACGTTATTTGATGCCATTCAGGACGTTATCCGCAATGCGCTTTTACAACGTTGCTACGTTAATTTCAGGTTAGCAAATGCAGTTACAACATCCTGAATAAGTTATTGTTATTTATGGCATCAAGCTCCGAAGTTTAGCGACGACTGCTGACTTCACTAACATGAACGTTGGTAGGTTGGTACTTTTTAGGGTTCCGTAGCCAAATGGCAAAATACATGACCCTTATAGATTCGTCATGTCTGTCTGTCTGTCCATCCGTATGTCACAACCACTTTTCTCCGAAACTATAAGAACCGCATTAAGATTTTCATTTAAAACATAGAATAAAATAGTAAATTTTGGGGGTGTCCCATACTTAGAACGGAAAGTCAAATTTTTCCATCAAGACCATACGTTTGGGCTGTCTATGGATTGGTCTTCAAAAATGATATTGAGATTTCTAGCATAATTGTTTTTTTCTAAACTGAATAGTTTGCTCTAGAGACTCTTCCAAAGTGGTAAAATGTGTGTACTGTAACTGTAACCCCCTGTAACTTCTAAACTAAGAGAACGACAAAACTAAAAAACAAGTTAACTTTTAACGGAAATTGGTTTGAATGAGATCTAGTAAGTAGTTTTATTTTAATATGTGATAAATTCACTATTGTTAAAACACTGATAAAAGTAGCAACGAACTACAAAAACTTCTATATTATGTTACTTGCTGCTACGGAAGATATATATAGTATAGAGAGATGAGAAAAACAGAATATATGCTTGATGGAAAGCAACATACCTGCCCATAACAGCACAGTGAGACTATTGAATAGAATAGAATAGAATAAATTTATTATAAATGCTAGTTACACTCACAAAATATTTATAACTAAACATCTTGAGTATTTCTCAGCAGATTCGTCAAGTAGGTACATATAGGTATATATAGGTAGGTATTGTAAGTAGGTAATTACATTGATAGTTAGTAATAATTTAAAATAACAACAATAACATAATTAATAAATTCAGCTGTAAAAGGGCTGTGTCAAAGTTTTCTTTTAATTTGTAATAGAAATAATAAATAAATGAAAGCGACAGTAGCAAATATTCCCTAAGATTAATACGATAGATGCAATGATCCAAAGTTAGATCCTTGCTAGTCGATGGGGTGAGAACAATGTTATTGAAATCTGACTTACATACTAATCAGAAGGTCACTTCTAAACAGTCCATTTGTTGGAACATGTAGAGTACACATCATCACATAGCACTACACTACACTCGTCACCAAGAGAAATAAGATGTTTAATCTCTATGTCATTTAATTTAACTAGAAACATTGCCTTTTGATCCGGAACACAGTGATGTTTTCATATTACTACTTTGCGGTAGAATAAATTGGCAAGAATAATTACTGGAGAGATAGTTGCTGGCCAACTTCATTAAGCCATTCGTTGGCTGTCGGTGTTCGTGGCCATAGTTGAAAATTCAATCTTAATTTTTTTTTTACAAGTATCTCAAAAAATTGCTTTTAAATTTAGTCATTTAGTTTAAGTTGATTAAACCACCAGAGACTTTCTTAAACAGAAACAGTCCAGGCAATATAATACTAATTAATGCCTCCGATCCATACGATGCCCTGTTTCTGGAAAAAGCATTTTAGTGAGACGCAAATAAGTAACACGACTAAAATACGAGCTCATACTTATGATTTATTCAGAGTGTGGATGCACTTTTGTTGTCACCGATACTTTGTCTGGCGATTGCAATATTTAATTTGAATATTTAAAATGCCAACTAGCCGAGTACTGCATGGAATATTCAGTGATACTTGCCTATACGGTCGAGTGCAGGGATCACCAATTAGTTTGATTTGTGCTCCGCTAAAATAATGAGATTATAATTTTTTAGATTACTTTTTGTGATCTTATATTCTGTAGTTAAACTGAGCAAGTCACAGGTACAATAACATTAATTCTAATCACTCGCATAAATAAAAATAGACATTAAACATTTTATGATGACAGAAAATCATAAAGAGTAACTTATGATACAATAATGTGCGATGAAAATATTATATTAAAATCAAGGTGTGAATCAAAATATGAGTACATAAGGGTGGGTACATTCGTAATTTAAAATAAAATATAGTAATCTGCTAATATTTTAAACGCGAAAGCTTGTAACAATTTATGTATATGTGTTTGTTATTCTTTCACGCTTAAACCACTGACGTGGTTTGGATGAAATTGGCTAAAAATATAGACAATTGGCTGGAATAAAATATAGGCTATTTTCATCTCAGAAAACAACGAAAACGGGACTGCGTAGGTGAAATCGCGAGGTGCTAGTAATTTTTAAACAAGAAGACTCATATTCGTCGCTTAAAGAAATTAAAGCGGGAGTACCACAAGGAAGTGTACTTGGGCCTGTACTTTACTTGTTATATACTAGCGATATCCCAGCTTTACAAAACAGCACTATCGCAACCTTCGCAGATGACACTGTTATCTTGGCAATAGGTGACACCCACGCCGAAGCCACAGAGAGGGTGCAAACAGCAGTTACATGAGTGGACAAAAATATGGCGTATTAAGCTAAATGAGTCCAAAACTGCTCATATAGACTTTACAAACAAGAAAAAACAATATCATCCAGTATTCATAAATGGACAACGTATACCATACGAAAATAAAGCCAAATATTTAGGCATAACTCTTGATGCAAAGTTACACTGGAAAACTCACGTCAAAAAAAAGAGAGAAGAACTAGCTATGCGCTACAAAAACATGTATTGGTTACTTGGTAGAAACTCCGTGCTGTCAATACATAACAAGCTGTTATTCTATAAACAAGTCCTAATGTCAGTGTGGACTTATGGTATACAATTGTGGGGCTGTACCAAAAATAGCAACATCGAAATAATACAACGTTTTCAAAACAAAGTACTCAGGGATATTGTCAATGCACCCTAGTATGTGAGAAATGCCGACATACATCGAGACTTGGAATGGATCTTGTCGGTAAAGTGATAAAAAAGTACGCAGAAGCACATGAACGCAGGCTTCATCATCATGTGAATGTCGAGGCTATCCAGCTCCTTGATAACACGGACACAGTGAGGAGATTCAAAAGAATAAAACCTTTTGAGTTAACATAGTGTAGTGGCAGTGCAATACTAAGTGCTTACGAGATATACGGGTTTCGAAGTGGGTACAGCACCACATTCACACGGTACGGCAGATTGTCCAGAAGACAAAAGAGTACAATCGGCCTCTTTGCTTAGCGTTTGTGGACTATGAAAAGGCGTTTGACTCGGTCGAAACCTGGGCTGTTCTGGAGTCCTTACAGCGATGCCAAGTCGATTGGCAATACATCGAGTTGATGAGATGTTTGTATGACGCCGCTACGATGACGGTCCAAATTCAAGACCAGCAGTCGAAGCATATTCCTCTGCAGCGAGGCGTGAGACAAGGGACGTAATTTCCCGAAATTGTTCTCAAACGCACTAGAGGATATGTTTAAGACTCTGGATTGGGTTGGACATGGCCTAAACATCAATGGCGAGTACATCTCTCACCTACGATTTGCGGACGACATCGTCATAATGGCAGAGTCGCTGGAGGACTTGCAGTGTATGTTGGACAGCCTGGCTGACGCTTCTCAACGCATCGGCCTCCGGATGAATTTGGATAAAACCAAAGTCATGTGCAACGAGTTCGTTGCTCCGGGACCGATTGCCGTTAGTGGAACCACTCTTGAAATTGTACAGAAATACGTTTACCTAGGGCAGACGCTCGAACTAGGTAGAGGTAATTTTGAGAGTGAGGCTATGAGAAGAATACAGTTGGGCTGGGCAGCATTTGGAAAACTTCGTCGGGTCTTCTCGTCACCCATCCCACAAAGTCTCAACACAAAAATGTATAACCAGTGCGTCTTACCCGTTATGACCTACGGTGCTGAAACGTGGACACTGACAGTGAAAATGGTCCGTAAGCTCAAAGTCGCTCAGCGAGCTATGGAAAGGGCTATGCTTGGGGTTTCTCTGAGGGCTTGCATCCGGAACGAAGTAATTCGTCAGAGAACTAGAGTCACCGACATAGCTCAGCGTATTAGCAAACTGAAGTGGCAGTGGGCCGGTCACATCTGTCGCAGACCCGATAGCCGTTGGGGCAGACGGGTTCTGGAGTGGAGACCGCGAATCGGCAAACGTAGTGTAGGACGTCCTGAGACTAGATGGAGTGACGATATTCGAAAGGCAGCTGGTGGCGGTTGGAGAAGTAAGACCGAGGACCGGGCTGAGTGGCGTATCATAGGGGAGGCCTATGTCCAGCAGTGGACGAATATAGGCTGATGATGATGATGATGATGACGAGATATAAAACAATTAATATACCAAGTCAAGTGAAATAAGTGACTTCCCCTTAACAGAGTCAATAAGAAAAGTGTTGATGGACACCTTCTTGTAAACTATGTAGCAATTTAAGTTAGATATAAATTACTCATTAGCCTAGACTTAATAAATTAGACTAGATTGTAATAAGTATTAGGATCCAAGGAAACTTGGTGAATAAATTTAGAAAAAAAGAAAAAAAAAAGTCGGTCCAGCTGTTTAGAAGGAGCTTGTTTACAAACAAAATATTAGAAATACCGAGAGTAGAAAATTTTGATTCCGCTTAAATGAAGTTGACGTGGCAGTCCGAATTTGGCCCGCGGTCCGTCAGTTGGCTGCCCTTGAACTGGTAGAATGATCTAGTGTACACTACTACGGTATAATAATAACGGAAACATATGCGATGAGGTGGTGAAAACATATGCGATGAGGTGGTGAAAACATATGCGATGGGTAAAGCCCCGCGGGTTTGTCCGCCTAGTTTCTATTCCCGTAATTTTTCCGCAGTGAAAAGTAGACTATGTTCTACTCGTATTCCAGACGATAAACTATCTATATTTCAAATTTCAACCCGATCTCTTTTACTGCGACGTGATTGAGCTACAAACTTTCATATTTAGAATATTACTAGCAGCGTCCTGCGGTTTCACGCGTAGTTTTCGTTCCAGGCATATTTCCGGGATAAAAAGTACCTTATTTGTTCTTCTAGATTCTAGACTACAATCTAATAACTGTAACTATTCCAAATTTCGTCCTGATCCGTTTATACGTTACGATGTGTTTGAGCAACAAACATCCATCCATTGATATCTATACTAATATTATAAAGCTGAAGAGTTTGTTTGTTTGTTTGTTTGAACGTTAGGATCTCGGGAAGTACTGGTCCGAATTGAAAGATTATTTTTCAATTGGATAGTCCATTTATCGAGGAAGGCTTTAGGCTATAGAAAATAACTCTACTATTAATTGAAGCGGAGCATGAAACAAGAATGTAACAAAATCGGGAAAAAAATTCCCGTTTTGAGAGTTTTCGTACGTTTCGTGCTTTGACATGACACATGACAGCATGTGTCAAATATTGCGTCATTGAATTTCAGTAATCTGTGCATTGAATTTAAACCTCTGCTAATTTTTTTTCTAAATCTGAGTTGGTAGGACTAATTTCCGACAGGTGGCGTAGCAGGTAGCTGAAGAGGTTTTTTGTTTGAAATCGATATTCTCAGGAATGAGTGAACCGATTTCAGTCATTCTTTCACCGTTGGATATGTACGGGATCCCGATGAGTACTATATAATATACCACGGGCGAAGCCGGGGCGGGCATCTAGTTTATAATATTAGTAGAATTAGTAGGACTAGCAACAGACCGCGGGTTTACCCGTGCAGTTCCCGTTCCTGTTATTTTCCGGTGATAGTTAGTAGCCTATGCGCTATTCTAACTATAATCCAAAATTTTAACCCGATCCTATCAGACGTACCGACGTGATTGAGAGACAAACATTCGACTTTTCTAAATTACTTTGTACTTTTTTTTTTTTTTTTTAAAGAGTGACGAGATGTATAGTACATGTGCCTGATGGTTAGCAACATGCCTGGCACATAATAGCACACAGCTATTGGAATACGACGAGTCCAAATCTGCTCTGCAGTGCGCTCGTCACTCAGAGATCTAAGATATTATATCTCTAAGCCCGGTAATTTCTCTCGAAACATTGCCCTTGAAACCGGAACACAGTAATGTTTGCACATTACTGCTTGGCGGTAGAATAGCTGGCAAAGGTGTGGTACTTCCCCAGGCGGACTCTGCCAAGAGCCCTACTATTATTACTATATATATAATATTAATTGGTAGACAATTTATAATAAAAATTTTCAAATTTAAATTTTAAAATTCAGAATTCTGAGAAGCGAATCACTAGTACCTGTTTATTTATTGCCAGTTTAAGCAGTTGACAATGAGTTTATTAGATTATAATCTCCCCGAACCAGGGGAGGGTTGTAATGCCTAATGGAGGGCGGCCCGTGGGGGCTGTTTGTAAATTAATTATATCCGTGACGATCACTATCGCCGCTTTGTAGTGACGGCCCGCCGCGAGTGTACTGGGACTATCATTTCTCTACTTTCGTGGATTTAGGTTTTTACACTAACACTATTTTTAAGTTTTTTTGGCATGATTTTTTTGGATTTTTTTTAACTACGGAAACAGGGATGCGAAATCGGAGGTCTTGGGGAAGAACCATGCCATGGCCATCTAGAAATGCTGACGGGCCAATGGGAAATGATGGCGCAATTTTAGATGGCCAATGACTATGGTCCCGAATTTACCCGAAGATTTCTTATCATACCCGAGCCAAACATACAACAGGCCGAGACAAACCGGCCCTGTTTCTCAAAACGGCTAGTCATAATGTAATACGGCGAATTATATGATCCGGCTGCGACATATATTCATATTCTTTAATAACAAAATATCATTTTACACGTCAACTTAATTAAACAATAAAAATTACATTTATAATGTAACTAGAACCGAAAATAGTATGTAAAATTAATTAAATGATCATTATTCATCATTAATTCGTTAATAATTTATGGTTCACAACTAATAAATTTAATAAAAATAATCGCACAGAAATAGCATTCAATCAAGCAATAAGTAATCCAACTACTAAATAGCCAACTAAATACTCTACAATCAATCTATATATATAAAACTCAAAGGTGACTGACTGACTGACTGACTGACTGACTGACATAGTGATCTATCAACACACAGCCCAAACCACTGGAGGGATCAGGCTGAAATTTGGCACACAAGTAGATGTTATGACGTAGGTATCCGCTAAGAAAGGATTTTGATAAATTCTATCCCCAAGGGGGTGAAATAGGGAATGAAAGATTGTATGAAACTTTTTATTCCTTTGGCATATTTGCATGAACTTTCATATAAATTGAGTTCGGCTAAAATCATGGGGTACGTATTACAGCGTTTATCGAAATTCAACCCTCAAAGGGGTGAAATAAGGGATGAAATTTTGTATCGAAACGTTTTATTCTTTGGGCATATTTGCATGAAATTTCATATAAATTGAGTTTGGCTAAAATAATGAGGTACGTAATACAGCTTTTATCGAAATTCAACCCTCAAAGGGGTGAAATAAGGGATGAAAGTTTGTATAGAAACTTTTTATTCCTTGGGGATATTTGCATGAAATTTCATATAAGGTGACTTCAGTTAAAATCATGAGGTACGTATTACAGCGTTTATCGAAATTCAACCCTCAAAGGGGAGAAATAAGGGATGAAATTTTGTATAGAAACTTTTTATTCCTTGGGGATATTTGCATGAAATTTCATATAAGGTGACTTCAGTTAAAATCATGAGGTACGTATTACAGCGTTTATCGAAATTCAACCCTCAAAGGGGAGAAATAAGGGATGAAATTTTGTATCGAAGTGTTTTATTCCTTAAACATATTTAGTGTGGCCAAAATAAAGAGTTGTGTATCACATTTTTTTCAAAATTTAACCTCTAAAACGAGTTAAATAGGGGATGAACGTTTTATAAATATTAAACGCAGCGGACATACACTTAGGACATTCTTAAAATATTTCACACACGTATTATTTTTATAATGTAGGCAGCCACCAAGAGAGGATTTCTCAAAATTCAACCCCTAAAGAGATGAAATAGGGGATGAAAGTTTGTATGAAGCTTTTTATTCCTAAGACATAATTGCATGAAATTTCATTAAATTATTTACAGTGTTTATCAAAATTAAACCGTGAAAGGGGTGGAATAAGGGTTGACAATTTGTACAAAACTTTTTATTCCTTGGACATATTAGCATCAAATTTTGTAAGAGTTGAGTACGGCCATAATAATGACTTACGTAGTACATTTTTTATCAATTCATTCTCTAGGTTTTAAAATAGGGGATGAAAGTTTTATGATACGCACAGGACGTACCCTTAAGACATACTTAAAATTTCACACACGTATTCTTTTTATGACGTAGGCATCGACCAAAGGAAGGTTTTTCAAAATTCGTATGAATTGATTTCAGCTAGCATCACGAGGTACATATTACAACATTTATCAAAATTTAACCCTCAAAGGGGTGACATAAGGGTAAACTATCATAGTTTTTATGAAACTTTTATTTCTTGTACATATTTGCATCAAATTTTGTAGAAATTGAGTACGGCCTAAATAATGAGTTATGAGTACATTTACTTCCAAAATGTAACCCCTAAGAGGGTAATATGACATTCTTAAATTGTCACATACGTATTCTTTTTATGACGTAGACATATTCACTAAGGACGGATTTCTCAAAATTCAACGCCTATAGAAAATATGTGTGAAAGTGTGTATTATGATATGAAACTTTTTATTCCTTGGACATATTTGAATGAAATTTCGTATAAATTGAGTACGGCTAATATGTGTAATGATAATATATAAATACATCGTCTAATGTAGTAAAATAAGGGAAAAAAGTTTGTGTGAACATTTTTATTTCTTGTGACATATTTGCTTTAAACTTTGTAGGATATGAGAACGGAAAAAATAATGAGCTATGTAAAACAGAGTTTTCCTAAATTTAATCCCAAAGAAAGTGTATGAAAAGTGGGTATGAAAATTTTATATATTATAAATAATATTACGCACAGGAGACATTGTATTTACATGTGTGAAAATGTAAGTATATATATATTTTATGAAGCAAACAAGAAAGAAGGAGGATTTTTCAAATTCATACTAGGTAATTGCTACTTTTTCTATGTTTTTGTTCTGTGTTATTGTTATTTTTCTTTATAATTTAAGTGCAATAAAGAGTTTATCTATCTATCTAGGTACGTAATAGTGGATAAAATTTTGTACGGACTTTAGACATGTTCTAAAGACTATAACGAAAAGCTTTGACGGACTACTTTTGTTACAATAACGCCTAGGCTGTGAAAGGCGTTCACTAACTAAGTGGAGAGATACTCTAAGACGTTGCCTAAATGGATTTTTCATGATGATTACAACGCTGGTGTATCCAAATTGAGACTGAATCGGTTTCTTCTAGGATAGCAAGCTCTACCGTAGACCACATAATCACTTAACTTTAGGCGACATTGCGGTCAAGAGTAAACCTATTACAGCAGTTAAAACATTTATTTGCATGAACATTAAAATAATGAGCGTATTAGTTTTCCAAAATTCAACCCCTGAGATGGTAAAATAGGGAATTAAAATACATAATAACGCATAAACTACCCTTAGACCTATTATAGACGAGCATTAGTTATGTTATTATTTGACGCTCATGCTATCAAAGTAGGAATCTACAATAAAAAACTTACTGAACGCGAGCGAAGCCGCGGGTTAAAGCTAGTCAAATATATAATCATATATTTATAATAGAATTCAATTAGAATTCAAATCACAGCCTACCAAAAATTTGTCTAAGCACGCTAAAAGCAGTTATAACTTTAAAAAAACTTCTTGAAATAGATATGTTTGAGGCAATAAGCAATATCTGTATGTATATTGTAGTCTATTATTTAAATAGCAATAGGAAAACTATGTGACATAGTCATAGTCATAGTAGTCATAGTAGTTTATTGATAACAATATGAGTTACAAGTCAATTTTTACAAATAATGATGAAGTATTCCATGTCAATTTTTCCAAATAATAATAAATTATACTCTTACTTCTATACAAAGTATTGAGTAAATTAAATAAAAAATGTCAATTAAATCACATCATAATTAAACATTAAAACACATGATATAATTTCACTGAATAAATAATATAAATCATCTGGTGACTAGTTTATTTAATCAACTTTCAGCTTTTCCATGTCATCGAACCTGTAAAATGCCTGTTCGGTAAGCCAGTGCTTTAGCTTGCGCTTAAACGAGCCTCTAGTGGGCGCATCACGCACCTCTAACGGTAACCTATTGTATACTGTCGGCGCCATGACGTGTATCAACTTTTGTGTGACAATTTTTCAGCTTACCTTAAATATCTAGCCAAAATTTTTACCTCTCGGAAGATCTAGGCAACCTAAAAAAAGCATTTAGCGCAATTAACTGTGTTTCACTTAAATGCTATGTGAAGGTTTATTGCTTACTATCTGGCATATATCTTGCTCGTCTCGTAACTTTACATTATAAAAAAAAACTTGAACATCTGCACTTGGAAAATTACGCAGAGGCACAGACAGGATTAAAGCCTATAACTTCACGAATGCGAACTACAACTTCTAGCTATTGGTCCATAATGACATAATTATTTATTGATAGTTGCTAAAATAATGTCCCATGAACTCGAAGTGTATGGTGCGTCTAGTCCAGGTGTTGGGGCAAGTCATTAGTACCTAGTAACGAGGAAATTGCGTGGCCCGGGCGCCGCGAGTCAACCGCCGGTTGACACTGCCAGGAGCTACGGATTGTTACTACCGTTTATGTCTTACAATCTTCAATCTACAGATTACTGAGTAATCTGTGCTTTAATAATTTATTATTTATAAAACAATGTGTGTGCCTAAGATCGCGCGGCCGAAGAGAAATTTAAATTAGAATGAACTGCAACTAAAACGATTGAATAATTATAAATATTAAAAATAAATATGATTCCATTTAAATTGAATATAGCAAACACAGCGACAGCGACAAGAGACAGATGCTGTCTATCTCTCTCGCTGGATTCTTTCAATTCCAGACGTTACGATGAGTTTCATGCACAGCCTACGAAAATTTCTGTGTGAAAATTATTAAATTTAAATTATAAATTTAATTTTTTTGTGTTTACTTCTATTGACAGTCCCTATGACTGCCAATTTTTAATAATTATAAGTTTGCATTTGGTCACTGAAATTAGTGAAACGTGAAATTGGCTAGAGATTGCATCCACGATGAAGTAATTAGTCTTAACCCCTCTACACACGTGCCCTAAAATCAGAAGAAATTACGTAAAACTAGTGGCGAGGACCCTACATCGCACCATAAATCATCAATCATATAGTGCGATGTAGGCCCCTCTCCACTACTTTTACGTCATTTCCTCTGATTTTGGGAATCGTGTGGAGCGTTTTTGACTGTCAATTTTTACATATAAAAACCTTTGTTGGTGGCTATCCTTTGTACTGGTTAGCCAACAGCCGCGGCAGGAGCTGTGCTCGGAGTTATTATATGAAGCACGTAATGCGGCGGCTCTAATAGCTGTAATAACCGAACGCGGATCCAATAAGTGCTGCCGAAGTCACCCCACACGTCGTCTGCCGCGAGCCACGAGCGGGAGCGGACCCTCACTTTATTTGTGTATTTATGAAAACTAAAAACATGGATATTTAGTATCACGTATTTTTTTAACTTGTTAACCTTTTAAAGACACTTTTTTGCAAAGATCTGCGTCACAGACATCATAATGTAGCGGTGTAATGTTGGAGCGGCGGCCAAATAGCGGAACAGAGCTATAGATGATTACTAAGGGCTAGGGACTCTGCTTGGCAGATTGTTCAGTGGAAGGAGAAGGGCCACGTCGGCGAAACCGCGGATATCCCTAGACATAATTGTGATGCCGGACCCTTCACCATTTTGGCCATTTTGGCATTTTGGCTAACAGTGAAAGGTTGTATGAGACGGAGAAGAATGGGAAAAAACCTATTGGTTGTCCGTGGAGGCAGAGGATCGAGTCCGAGGGATGGTCTGGCTGGCCCGTTCCCACTTGGGCGGTCTGGAGCGTTGGACGTTTTGAACTGGTCGGTACCAACCTGATCTAGATATTAGCGTCCTCAAGAGGAGTTGACTCGACGCTGGTTCTCGGCATGTTACTGGAGCCAAATGCGGGGTTCCGTTACCTTGCAAGGTGGCCCCGTGATAGCGATGACTGCAGCAAGGTCGTGGTTGAATAAAATTATGGGTTGAAATAAATATTAGGGGCACCAACGTGGTGTTGCGCCCAACATACTCCACCGTCTCTCTGCATAGCGGGCGGTGAGTAAGTATTCCGTCACATAAAAAAGGTTAGTTTACAATCTAACGACATAAATTTACGGTATTAACAATCGTAAGGAGACAAACATAATATACCAGTCTAATGATGATAATATATTCGTTTACATATTTTTGAACAGTAATTTATTTATTCTACTTCCTACTAATATTACGAATCCGCAAATTTGGATGACTGTTGCTCAATTGCGTCAAAACGTCTGAACGGATCGAGATGAAATTCAAAATACTATTAGAATATAGACTGAAATAAACAAAGATTATTTTTAATCCAAGGAAAACAACAAGACCAGAAACAATGTGGGTAAAACTGCTGTTGTAGCTGCAAGTGAATAATAATTTTAAAACAAGATTTCTGATTTCTAAAAAAATTATTTGTTATCCAAAATGCTGTGTCTCAGGGCGTCTCAGGGGTCGCAGTAAATCATCGCGACTTACCGGATCCACGCACTAATTGCAGCGGGTGGACACGCGACGTTGACATATTGAGTTAGCGCCGAACTGTAATATCGGCGCCGAGTTATCTTAACGCGGTTATCGCCACATCGGAGGCATGGACCACTTTACTAATGTAACTCATCGTACGTACAAACATACATTATATTATAGTGATTCGTTCTCGTAATCTGAATTGATGTCTGTTGCTCAATTAAAAACGTCTGTGAGGATCCAAGTTTATCGATTGAAGTTTAGATTTTAACACAGTTTGATTAAAATTTGTCTGGAATTGCTAAGAGCTAAGTTCCAGACCATTTTTTATCACATGAAAATTATTGGTATGGAAATTACGAGGGTGAAATAAGAAGGCGCTGTTAGTGTACTCATACATTCAAAATATTATCCAGGTGGTGGTTTAAAGTAACTGTATCACATGTTATTGTAGGTTTTGATATTAAAACCGAAAGATGGAAAGTAAAAGAGATAAGTAATAAATTCGCAATAAAAATTAAATTACAATAAATATGATTTTGTGTAAATCATTTTTCATAAAAAAAACAATCAGATTCACACTGCCCCCATTTCATGATGCCTCCTTGTCTGATGGCCTTAGGATTACGCGGTCGATATTTAATATATCAGCGTAGGCTATTTCCAGTAAGGCCCGTGTAGCCTAGACATTGGGATATCCTAAATCTTTAGCCTGTCCTATGGCCCGATTTACCACGATCACTAAGCTAAACTTGACTGACTTCGTGGCTTAGTGGGTAGTAACTCTGCTTGCGTAGCTGAGGGTCGGGGGTTCGATTCCCACCCAGTGCAAATATTTTTGTGATGAATTCAAATATTTGTACTGTGTCTGGGTGTTTCTATGTATAATAAGTATGTATTTACAACTATAAAAGTATTATGTACGAGTGTATCAGCTATCTGGCCGCCATATTGCAAGCTTTGCTTAGTTTGGGGCATATGGTGTTGTGTGGGAATTAATGTCCGCCAAAATTTATTAAACATGCTTATTCTACTAATATTATAAATGCTAATGTTTGGAGGATCCGGCATTTGAATGTTTGTTGCTCAATCACGTGGTTATGAACGGATCGGGTTGAAATTTTGAGCACAGGTTATATTCTGGAAGAGCAGATAGGCTACTTTTTATACCGATAAAATAACAGTAACGGGAATCACACAGGTAAAACCGTGGGGCGCTGCTGGTTTAATATAAGTCATCATCATCAGCAGCCCACTAAATGTTCCCACTGCTGGGACTCGGGCCTTCTCTCGCAAGGAGAGAGTTAAGGCCATAATCCACCACGCTGGCCTAGTGCGGGTTGGTGGATGACACATGACTTCGAAAGGTTCTAGGTACATGCCAGTTTCTTCGCGATGTTTTCCTCCAATGTTTTAAGTTGCATTACGCACATGACTTCGTAAAGACAGCGGTGCGTGTGGGGTTTGAACCCGGGGGCTCCGGATCGGCAGCCACCGTTCTCCCGTCTAGACCAGACGGAACTTAATATAAGTACCTAGTACGTTATGACTTCTTAATTATTTTTTTTTTCTTTAACTATAATAGGTTCGCACTTGACCACCATCTCGCCTGATGTTAAGCGATGATGAGATCTACGATGGAGCGTGCTTACCTAGAAAAAACCGATTCACTCTCGATTTGAAGACACCAAGATTGTAACCATCAGGGAAAACCCACTCAGGCAACGCATTCCACAACTTAGACGTTCTTATCACAAACGTGGAGTCAAATCTCTTCGTTCGCGTTTTTGGAACATCAACCATGAAACGATGCCGCCCTTTTGTGGAACGAGAATTCCGATAGAAGAAAGGGCAAGGTGGTATTAGATCATGCAGATCAGTTGCACACTCTCCGAAGTGTATCCGATAAAAAACCGATAAGCTAGCGATTTTGCGGCGATGATCAAGACTTTGAAGTCTTTACGCGCAAGAGCGTCATTGCCTATGAGTCTTTTGGCACGTCTCTCAATCGATTCCAGAGTCCCCAGCTGATACTTAGCCGATCCATCCCAAAGGTGCGAACAGTACTCCATACAGGAGCGAATCTGTGCTTTGTATAACGTGAGCAACTGTTCAGAGTTGAAGTATCTTCGCACCTTTGAGAGGACACCTAGTTTTTTGGCGGCTAATTTATTCTTAATTTTTTGTTATGATTGGTACTTGTAATGTTGAGCAATCAATTCAGACTAAAGAGTTTACATTCTCTATCTAAGATGTACTGCCAACTTTCGTATCCAATTCGCGCATGGTTTCCTGAAAGATCGCTCTAACCAATAAAACCGCCAATTGAAATGTCATTTTTATATATTTTAAGTTTATTTTAATCTCCTGTGTTGTGGCTTTTAATAAACAGTTTTTTTTATCTTATCCTTTGTTTGTCAGTATAATTTTGGTTTCAAAAACAGGTGCAATGCTGTTTCTTTTTTTATGGACAGTAAAGGCAACTGTCGTGGTAAAACCAGTACCTATGTTCCGAAAAAACAATGCGTTAATTGGATGCCGCGATGTTCATGAATAAGAAAGACATTTCTTTTTATAATATTAAAGAGTGACAAGACGAACAGGATATGCGCCGGAATGTAAGCAAAACGTCTGCCTATCACATCACAGTCGGATTTCCTCGTTGCGGATTCTGTCTTTCAGAGAGACTCCGAGCACAGCCCTCTCTATAGCTAGCTGTGCAACTTTATGTTGATGTATTAATGTACTGTGTATGTTAACAACGACCTAAGAAATAGTTATTTGTTATACAAGAGTGCAAAGTTGATTTTTAACCGCGTGCTCAATTTTGATGACCGAGCAAGCGAAGGATTCTAAAATTGGAATCCTGAGCGTAGCAAGGGAATCAAAAGAGCACCAGGTGAAAAATCTTTGCACTCGAGTGCAACACGTAACTTTTCATTCCACCTCAGCGAGGAAATGACTATATGCAAATTTTAAAATGTTTTCTCGCTAAGCAAATTAAAAAAAATAAGTACACCAAGGAGGTTCCGAGTCTGAGTTGTAACATATAAAAAAAAAATGTATGATGCATTCGGCACCAAGGAGGTAGAAATAAATAGGTTTAATTATCTTTTGAATTCAAAATCTAGAACACGATGTTCTAAATTCAAATTTACTTTAACCTCTAGAGGGTAAAAACGACTTTTGCGCCCTGATATCGAGGAGCAAAAGTACTCTTTCCGAGGAGCTGGTGGGATGAAAAAGTATATTTTTGAAGTGATAATTTCTTTTGGCACGCCTAGACAGGTGGTTTGAAAGTAGGTAAGTCTGTTGAGAAAGGCTACTTAAAAGGCCTGGCATCAACTTTGAATGTGTGATGTGAATAGTGCGTATGTTACCTGTATAGTCCTAGTCTGGTACTAAGAACCGAACCTGCAATTTACAACCGTGAGTTTGTAAGCCAATGCCATCTGCTCGCCTTTGTATTTTACCAAGAACAGATCTAAAAGTTGGTCTTTTTCACTAGCTGTAACGGTGAAGGAAAACATCGTGAGACAATCGGTATGACTCTCACTCTCACACACACACACACCTTCACACACAATGTTAGAAGTATTGATAAATGCACAAGGTACTCGTATTTTTGCTGTTTCTATGTGGTTTGTTGTTTTTAGTTTTATTTCCACTCATATTTTGTTGATATCTTATTTTTTGAAAACTACACAGTAATCTTGTATCAGTATGTTCGCATAACGTAAATCCGTTGTTGGCCGTAAGATAGTTTGTAAGTTAATGAATATCTGTTTTTTAAGGGCTGTGGATTTTGTATGAATATATCACGGTGATTTCCGTGGAATATATAAATAAATTTTAAAAAAAATGACCCAACATCCTATTAAGATCATACGTCATCAGTCAACCTACTCACACCAAAGCCCCGAGTCTCAGCAGTGCTAACATTATGATATTAAATCTCTAGATCAATATCACGTCAAAAAGATAATTACTTCACGAAACCTTTCACAAAGATACGGAAACACATCAAAGGCATCGTTCATTTTCCACCATAAAATAAATACGAAGAAGGAAATTCAATGCAGCAAGCTATCAGTAAATGATTGCACAAAGAGCCTCCACCGCGCTGAAAGTAAACCACTTTCTAAACATAAATTCGGCCGTCGATACAGATCTGTGATGTTTGTACGCGAGGACTATTTATTTTCGAGTTTTCTGTGCTTTCCGAGGTTAAAGTTGATGTTTTAATGTACTTTGTCGTTTAACAACGGCTCAAAAAAAAAATCATTTGAAACTATGTAGTACATCAATGAATTTACATTTACTACGTATAGAGTTAGATTTTCCGCACGGTTCCTTTGTGTCAATCGTAAGCAGATAATTATGACGTGCATACTTTCTATGGCAGCAGAGTGATGTACCGCGACAAAAGTATGATAGTCCTACAAGAGCGACAAGCAAGAAAGAAGCTACCCGTGCTTTCGGTGTAAAGCGTTTGTGCCAACTCTATACGTAGTGTATGTAAACTCTTTGATGTACATTTATGTGAACATTTAGGACTAGGTACTTACACCCCGCAGTTTAATACGCAGCTTTGTATATATAATAATAACAAATTATCATAAAACTAGTGTTTTATGATAATTTGTTTTTGCCAAATACACAAATACTTACGTTACTTAGTATGAGCACTGGTAGAATGAAACATCACCTTGAAAGATTCATGAAACATGTATATTTCTTCAGAATGCGTTTCTTCACCATTAGAACTAGCGGTAGTGACAAAATGTTACATTTGTATGGCAAAACACACTCAAAAGTGTAGGCAGCTTTTGAACCTATGGCCTCAGGATTGTGTGTGCCACATTCTGTCCCCTAGGCTACAAGGGCTTTTCTTGACAAAACCTGCGTAATTCACTTTGCAGTATTTTTGTCTGAGATGCAAAGAAGTCTACTGTAATAATATAACTGAGTTCTAAATTTCAACCCGATCAGTTCACGTGTCTAACATGATTCAGCAACAAAAATCCAAACATTATATTATCCTAATCCAAGATATGTCTTAAAAAATTGGTTGTCTGTAAAGTCGGTATGGACGAGAGTTTAACGTGACAACGTCATAACAAAACATTGATAGATGCGGCGCAAGCGTACAATGAGCGTAACGGGACATAAAAGAAACTTTCGTGCATGCAGCCGGCGTTCATCGATTTATCAGACGTTATCACGTCATAAACCTCAAATGACAAAGAACACGGAATCCGGACTAGGGAGTCGATAAATGTAAAAAGTAGGATAGAATAAAAAAATAATTGAACAGAAAACGGACGCGTGACGTCACGTTGCGTTTTACACATGACGTCACACGTCCCAGGTCCGAGATGAGATTGGGAATCAGTGTCCGGGTCCGCTGATCCGCGCCGAGGGTCGCCGAGTAAACACGAGGATTGCCGAGCGGACCCGCCGCGGGGGACGCGCCACGGCTGTTTATTTTCACGTTATTTGTATGAACACGGTTCAGTTGACGTGATGTCATCTCGAGCTTCGGTCAAATTATTCTTGTAATGTTTTTCTATCATACTTATGTATTTATGACGTTACTAAGAACGTTACGTTTTTTTTAGTATAAATTGACAGTACAACCAGACTATGTACCTGATAGTAAGTTACACGCCTATCCATAACAACACCACAGTATAAAGAAATATAACCAGTAGTTCATCGCCTTTGATCTTGGGAGAAATGCCGATAATGTCTAGTACACGGGCAGGGTTGTCGCAAGCAAAATCTTTACAACCAAAATAAAATTAATACACACGGAAGGCGTCAGCCCTGAGCCGCGCTCCTGCAATACAAAATTGTAATGTAGGCAATGCAAGAGCACGTTTCCCGCGTCTCACACCGCACGGTCTGCAGGATTGCCCCATCTAGATGGCTTCGTCGAACGACTGTATGATCTAATAGACTATGACAACACAGTCTTAAGTCATTTTTATCAACTTTACCCAAAATACTCTGCGGTGTCAAAAGGATGACTGCCTTACGCATTGTCACTTCTTCTCAAATTAAGGTTGATTAGTTGAAATCTATACCACGAAACGAGATGGTTGGACGCACAATGAGCAGCGCCATCTAAAAGCAATGTGATACTATTATTAGCAATGCGACGATTTGCATTATGAAATGTCCAAATCGTTACCTAGCACTCCACTGCGCTGGTCATCCAGAATTATTTATCATCAGACGAAAGCGTTGCTCGTGTCATCAATCTATTTATCAAGTTATTCTACCGCAATGTACAAAAATTACTGTGTTCCGGTTTGAAAGGCAATGTATCCAGAGAAATTACAGGGCTTAGAGATAATATCTTAGATCTATGGGTGACGAGCGCAGTACAGTGCTAGGCAAAGATTTGGACTCTTCATGCTCCAATAGCTGCGTGTCACTGTGCTGTTATGTGGCAGGCATGTTGCTCACTATCAGGTACATGTCCTGCTATATTATAAAATATATATATATAGTAAATAAATATTTCGTTCTACAAATTATAGATGTTTGTCAGGCTAAATCAAAGAGACAAAAATACACAGAGATAAATCGTACTGGTCGCTCGTGAGTGAGCAAGAGCAGACCACGAGAGTGCCTGACAGAGAGAGAGGCCGACATGTGACGGATGTTCGAGGCCGACGCCGCAGCCTACACTCAGCTGTCAGGAGGAAGCAATCATAGAGAAATAGCTCCACACTTGATTGAACCGTTAATGACGACATACGCACATGGCATACTGTGTTACCTGGACGAATCCATCTGCAGCCCCAGCGCTCCAAATGAGTTCGTCAAGCCCTTAGCAGTCAATAATCGTAAATATCCGGTTTGAAGGGCAATGTTTACAAAGAAATTACAGGGCTTAGAGATATAATATCTTAGATCTCTGGGTGACAAATGCAGTGCAGTGCTAGGTAATAATTTGGAGTCGTCGCGTTCCAATAAATGCGTGTCACTGTTCTGCTATGGCAGGCATGTTGCTTACCAGCAAGCACATGTCCTGCTCGTCTCGGCACTCTATACTTTAAAAAAAAATAACAGTCATTGGAACTGCTGATAGAAGTAAAAACTTATAATGGAGGGCGTGACCATGAGCATGGCTATATAGAAATGCTGACGCATTTTAAGATAGCCCGTAGGAAATGCTGACGCATTTCTAGATGGCCAATGGCCATGATCCCGAGTTTACCAGAAGATTTCTTATCATGTGTGTGACGCTAGAATTAAATTCACAGCCCACGAAAAGTGTGTCTGTGGCGCGTCAAAAGAAGTTTTCACTTCAAAATAGTGACAGTGAATTCATTGACACGGTTCTCTGCAGATGAATTAATCAGTGATCATCTCCGCGGTTACTCTGGTTATGTCAGCTATTTCGGCAACGCCGGTTATGGCGTCCGGGGACAGTTATGGCGTTTGGGTACATTAAGTAATCTGACGGGATGAGCCCCAAACATGCGGGAAATAAATTGTCCCCACTTGAAGGTACGCCATGGTATTTTGGTTAAGGCAAGGGTCTTTGTTTACTATTCATGTGAAATTAAGTAGGGCTTCATCGTATCGGTGCTTACGTTATAAGCTTTGTGGTAAGTGTTTCCTGTTTGATATAAGGAACTCTGTAATTCATTATCTAAATCGAACGCATTTTTCCCTATTGTAAACAATACTCAAGACTTAATATCTGTGCCTGGGTATTTTCTATTAACCTATAAAAAGTATGTAGAGGCTTTATAAAAACATATAAGTATTACTTTTATCAGTCGGATAGGCATCGGGTGTTTTTTTTTTAACTTTAATAGGTTTACACTTGACCGCCATCTCGCCTGATGTTAAGCGACGATGCGGTCTACGATGGAGCGTGTTTACCTAGAAGAAACCGATTCACTCTCGATTTGAAGACACCAAGATTATAACTATCGGGAAAAACCCACTCAGGCAACTCATTCCACAGCCTAGACGTTCTTATCACAAACGTAGAGTCAAACCTCTTTGTCCGTGTCTTTGGAATATTCACCATGAAACGGTGCCGCTTTTTCGAGTTACGAGAAGTACGATAGTAAAAAGGGCAAGGTTCGGGTTGATGATATGCGGAACACACATGATATAGTTATATAGGCTACTTATTATCAAAATACTTTTTGTTTTCTATCTGTCTCTTTGTTTCTGTGTGAAACGGCTCGAAAGATTTTAACGAGATAGAGCAGATATCTGATGACATAAAATGTAACTTAGACTACTACTAATGTTGAAAAAAAAATCAGGTAAGCCGCAGGTTAAACCGAGGGCACAGCTAGTCATCATTAAACTCCCATCGTTCAAACGAGACCTTTCCCAATCTCTTTTTTACACGTACGAGCACAATTACTAGGAAAGTATCTCATATGATATTGAGGTTAAAGCCCATAATCGTATCATTATCCCGAAATTCAGCACCTTTTAATGGTTTTTTCGCCATCCTATCGCGTCCACGTTGAAAACCTCGTTTGTGCTGTCCGCAAAAAATGACACGCAAAAATTCCTTTTGTGGACTCACCGCTTATCGAGCGCGGTCTGATCCACCGTTTAAGAGATAACCCTGGCATTGGCTGAATAAAGCACTCGTTACGCTAATCTCCTTATCGGGGGGACGGAGGAAAGAGTTCCGGAACAGTCTTTGCTCCGTTTGGGAGATAAGCAGGAGCGGTGCGGTGTCCGGCTCGAATGAATCAAGGGAGATGAGGACTCGACGGGAACTAAAGAACATAGGGGTAGCAAATATTTGACATGTTAAGTTTTAAATTAATTAATTAAGTTTGCCTCTACCAATTTACTGTGGAATTAATTTATATTGTATTATATTGTTTTATATTTACGTATTTTCTCATGGAAGCTTTTGGCGCTATATTAGTGTATATTATAAGTATATCGTTTGGTATTGAGATGCTGGATCTGTAGGGGTCGGGAGCTCATCGCATTTTCTAAAACCATTTCGAGTGCTTGGTCGATGATAACACGCGTGACCAAAATGGGTATATTTTGCCCAACTTATAACCATCTAGTAGGTACGTTCTTTAAAACGATTTGATTGATATCCAGGAAACGTCACCGTAGGTTTTTTATAGCTTAAAGAGACAAGACAAACAGGACATTTCCCTTCAAACCGGAAGACAGTAATGTTTGCATATTACTGCTTGTCGGCAGAATAACTGGCAAAGGTGTGGTACTTCCCTGTAAATACAGGCGGTCTCTGCATAGAGCCCTATCACTACAGCATATATTATCTTTTATAAGCCTTCATCTTTATTTATTTATTTATCTATAATATCTTACTAAAGATTACGTACTGAACTCAAATTCCAAAATAAAGCATTTTAAATGAGTAATTGAAAAGAACAATAAACACAATAACAAAAATTTACTTCCGAAATTACACAAACGGATGCCGATCGGCCGTAAACAGACGCGAATCGGACCGATTACCGTAAAAACCAACGAGTAGAGGCGAATTAGCGAATAATACCGAATAATCTCGGGAATAACCGACTCTGAGACAGATACGGCGCAATAAAAACTGGCTAAGTGCAGCCTTCTAACGAGGGCTGCGGAGGACGCCGCGCGCCGGCCGCCTCATCGAGGGACTCGCGACTGTCGCTTTCAAAAGTCGCGGTAACTAAAAGCCATGGAGTAGTTTTACTTTTATTTTTATTGAATAGTGAATATTTGTGTACTATACGCGACTTAATTCGCAAATAGCTTTTACGTATTGCTAAGGCTTACTGCAGAATCCGCTTGGGACACACTATTTCCAGATATTCTGTCGCTGAGCATAATGTTACAACTGAGTTCCTTTTTGAAGGTCGACATTTTCAAAGAAATTCTAAGTCAGGTCAAAGATATATATTATCAGCTTTCCAGCTATCAGCTTGCAATTGAGTCTCCTGCAATGGTAGGCATGCGCGTAGGTCCTGCAATCAGGTACCGAAGCAAGCAGGCAAGGTAGCTTTGAGCCAAGATGACTCCCATGTATCTCGTAACTGCGCCAGAATGTGTGCTCCCAACCAATTGAACTCCACTCCTCTGATCTAAAGCCTGTGTTGGATGTTTACCATTAGGATACTACGAAAACCTTGGTACCATCCGATTATTCACTTACTTGGAGAAATTGCGACAGCGTACTTATGTTGTCCAATAATTCGTGTCGCACAGTTACGGAATAACCTACTGAAGTTCGCCGGCTCGATGTAATCTTTTCAATCTAATTTCGCTTAAGTATTTAATGATGAGCCCAATTGGGCGAGGAGATAATAAGCGTCTTAAAGGGCCGATTGAATGAGCCTTGTAAAGAATGGCCCGGATATTACGAGCGACCGGAAATACTGAAACATAAAGTTATTGCAAATTACAGTCTGGATTACACAATCTTATATACCTGCAAGTTTTATTATTAAATGTTTTTTTTTACTTTTATAGGTTCACACTTGACTGCCATCTCACCTGATGTTAAGCGACGATGCGGTCTACGATGGAGCGTGTTTATCTAGAAAAAACCGATTCACTCTCGATTTGACGACACCAAGACTATATCCATCAGGGAAAACCCATTCAGGCAACTCATTCCACAGCCTAGACGTTCTTATTACAAAAGTAGAGTCAAAACTTTTCGTCCGTGTCTTTGGAATATCAACCATGAAACGGTGCCGCTTCTTCGAGCTACGAGAAGTATGATAGAAAAAAGGACAAGGTGGTACTAGATCATGTAGATCAGTTTTGCGTAGTTTCAGTAGCAATTTTGCGGCGATGTTCAAGACTTTGAAGTCTTTTTCGCACTGGAGTGTCTTTACCTATGAGCCTTTTGGCACGCCTCTCGATCGTTTCCAGAGCCTCAAGCTGATACTTACCCGATCTATCTATCTGACCATGAGTACAACGACACACATGTAAGCGTAAGAACGTTTTTGTACACAGAATAATTTGGTGCTTATTGTGTTTACGTTTTTGAATGTGTGTATGAGAGCGTGCAAAGACAAACATGTGTGTGGGTGCAGTTTTACACACATAAAATACTCTGGTGTTATGTATGAGTTTGTTTTCTGTCTCATATTGTATATTTATTTATATTATACACTAGCTGTACCCAGCCACGCTTCACTGTGGCACATTGTGATGCAAAAAATAGATAAAAACAATCCTTGATGCAGATTGTACATCATTATAAAATTTCAGCTCCATCGGTGCAGAACTTTTTGAGTTTTTGAAGCGTACACAAACCAACGTAACGTTCTTATACATAGAGATTATAATCTCACGGTAGATTAGGTTAGCTTTGTTTGTAATCTAACGTCGTATCATTGGAGTATAACCTAACGGTTTTTACAATTTAATGGTGACTAATAATAATAAACAGTTTTAGTGCGTTTACGTTTTCAAAGTTATGTGTGAGAGCGTACAACGACATACGAGTACATGTGTGCGGGTGTTTCCACACTTTTTTTTCTCCTTCTCTATAATATCACATCTCTCATTTCATCCTACAGTTGCCTAGAAAAGATCGCTTGTAGTGATAAGGAAATTTTGTTGTTTAAATTAAGTGAAAGTACGTGGTTGACCGAGCTCTGCTCGGTTTAATGCTTTTATAAAGGGCTCTAAGTAAAAGATTTTCTCAGAAAAAAAAAAACAAAAAGAAAAGACCCGAGTGTAACCATCAGGACTCGAACCGGGGCCTGTTGACTCCGAGGGCGAGCATATTCCGTCTGAGCCATTTAGACTATAAGAACAATGGCAAAATAAGTTATCGTATTCTAATGACATTATAGGAGTTTTTCGTTGTCTAAAACGCGCATAAAATGATGTTTTAAAAAAAATAAAACCTAGCTAGATCAATTTATCGTCCCCGAAACCCCCGTATTCATAATTTCATGAAAATCGTTCGAGCCGTTTCCGAGATTCAGATTCTATATATATACCTATATACCTACAAGAATTGGTATAAAGGTATAAGATGAGGTATACTCGTATAATTATCTATCTACTTACATACGGCATACCTACAAACGAGCAATAAGCATACTGTAAATACTACTAGAATACATGTACATGTCAAGAGGTAATTCGAACAGTTTTGGATTTCAATACTAGGCGCAAGCAGTGTGCTGCCATCGCTTCGGCAGAGTCCGGATTATTACGTCGTGCCAGGCTGCTTGAAAACATTTCGGAAGGGAGAACCTACATTCCTCCTCCGATAGCCGTCGTGTGACCACGTAGTTCGGGAACTGTCTCACGTCTCGTTGATAAGAACTTTCTAATAAGATTTTTTTTACCATAAGTCTAATCGAGTAGTATTACCTACTTTGTGTTAAACTCACTTGTTCCTACGCATTTGTTCTTGTTCGTGAACCACATCGAAGCCCACACATAATGTTTACTGAAGAGAACCAACACCCGTACCATCCGTCCTGACTCTCTCTTACCACTTCTGCCGATATACATATGTATTTGAACTGGATACTAGAAGCATACTCTACGCATATCTGAGAGTACACAATATACTTACCATGTTCACGTATCGAACGTCGAGTATTAGAGCAAACACAGGTACCTTAGATGCTCAAACAGTTGTTAAACCCGTTCGTTTTACTTCAAAATACAGCCCCGGAACAACACAACCGTAATCCAGAATCCATTTCGCAGTGGATTTGGAAAATTCGTTAGTTATATCAATTATCGCGCTTCTGACGTATATGTTTAACCCCGCAGCCACATTTTGCTCACAATAGGATTAACTCATTTAGATCCTTTATCTTGCCAAAAAATGTCTGCACAAAGTCATCTTCAGAGAATCTACCGCCTAACTAATATTGTCTTACCTTTGATATTGCTCTGTCTTTTCTTTTCAGTTGAAATTATAGAGACAGCAATAGCAAAGCCACAGGAAATTTAATTAGACGGTAGACTCGCGGGTGGGTACGATGATAGGGAAGCACGTAATTACTTGTAATTAAGCGATTTTAAAAAGTGACAGATGGAGACAGATGAAAGTGAGAGGTGAGGGATGATTGAACAATATGCGAAGAATTAGGTAAGAAAGTCGTACGACTACATATTAGGTATATACAAAATTTAACATTCTTAACACTATCCTGCAACGGCTCAAAAGTTTTCCTTATAGATAAATTTAAAATAGGTTCGCACCAAAGAGTTTACATATACTACGTATAGAGTTCGATTTTCTGCCCGATTCCTTTGTGTCAATCGTAAGCAGATAACGAGCGTACTTTCTAGGGCAACAGAGCCGCGACAAAAGTATGACACTTCTACAAGAGCGACAAGGCAAGAAAGATGCTGCCCGTGCTTTCGGTGTAAAGCGTTTGTGCCAACTCTAGACGTAGTACATATATGTAAACTCTTTGGTTCGCACTAACTTGAGCTGATGACCGTATGAGCTATACTTAATTTTGACCAATGGAATGAATCGCATTTCTATAGCCATTAACATATATTATACCTTACATTCCACAAAAAAATCCGAAACCAAATATCCTGTTTCTCTGTACCAACTTTATCTGCAGCCTGTAGACGTCCACTGCTGGACATAGACCTCCCCCAATGATTTCCACAATGACCGGTCTTGTGCCGCCTCCATCCACCGAATTCCCGCGACCGAGACAATATCATCGGTCCATCGTTGTCCAGCGGTCCATCTATGTATCTACGCACTTATAATGTGTTTCCAGAATGCAAGAAACCCCACAAAAAATCTAAATAGTGCCAAATGTAACGGAGTCGGGGAATAGGTATTTATAGGTCAGCGTGCGTCTTCTTCGACGGCACCCTCGGTTACCATCAGGCGAGTTGGTGGTCAAACGCGAACTTGTGCACGATAAATAAAACGCTAACTAACAGTAAGGCGCATTGGTAAGGCGTTTTTAGAATCATTCCATTTGTCATGCACAACTATGCGTTGAAAACCAAACATAAAACAACAAAGCGAAAAACAAAATATGTCAAAAATTATTTATCAGAGCTGCAAACCTGAATGCAAGGCTTAAGTTTCAATACATTCCTATACCTTCTCAGTAAACACTGAAACTCCATGCACAAAGGATCAAGACGACATTGTCTCAGCGTTAGGCGAATTATACACTGGCCGTATGGTAACTGCCTGCGGTCAGGTGCATATTCATGAGATTAACCGGGTCGGTCAGCCGGCGCCGGCCCGGCCGCCCGGTCGCCGGCCGCCGGTCGACCGGCCGGCGGACGGACTTGCGCCTCTCAAATAATACTGTCGCTTTGATCCTGATATCTCATTTATTTATGCATTTTGTGACTAGATTTGTTTGGGTACGGTTCTAAGTCGAACGAAGTCGAAATGTGTGATGTTAACTAAGAGTATTTGATGTTCACATCTTTGTGGGAGTTGAGTGTTTGAAGTGAAAAGTTCTACAGCTGTGTTGAGCACTTTCTGGTAGGATAATTTCTTTCAGTTCGCGTCACCGACCGCCGGCTGCGAAGCGGAGCGGGACATGCAAGTCAAACACGTTAAGGCTACCACGTGTTAATCTTTTTGGATTGTTGGGATCTTGGAGGCACGATCCAGGTTACTAAAACTTACCCCTGAACATGAGAATCTTGTGGTCAGTCGAAATTATTAATTTCTACTGACCACAGAAAACACAACGACCACCCGCTTTTATAGGTCTAATACTTATTTGTACGTCAGGCTCCAAATAAATTGACCTTCGAAAATGTATCAAGGTATAATGAATTCTAAACCAAAAAATATTGTAAATTTTTTTCGGAGTCCACGTCAGTCTTGGTGTCGGTAATAGACTCGTCCGGGCCACGTCCGAGGTTTGACCACGGCGAGCGTTTTGCGAGATGGTTACTTACGTTGGCATATAATGCATATTTTATTTAAATTTTATCGGAACAATTATGAATTATTGCATTTTGATATGCACCTATTTACGAAATGAAGTTGGGAAGAAAATTTCGATTGCTACGTTTTAATTTTCAACGCGAGTTTTGAAGTGACTAGGTACATCTTTAGCCGCCAGGGCCACTTTCGCTTCGCTTCGCTTCACCGATATGCAAATGTAACGTCGGAGCGGCGACGGAGCAGCAGTCTGCGCTCACTTATACGACTTCAATCCCACCCGCCATGTATAACGGCTGTCAGCGATCGGTCTGCTAAATTTTGTTGCCAATGTAACCTATATCTTAAGTAGCATGGCATAAAGTTCATATTTGAGGGTATTTTATTTGGCGGGTGGTAGCGGCCGCATGTTTTAGACGTTTTTTGGATGGATAAAATCTTGTGAGTTCCTAATAGTTATAAATTAATTTATTATAACAATAAAAATAATATAACAGTAAAAATATAACTATTACACAATATTTTCTAACAAATATAAATAGATAAATATTATTTTAATAGCCTGAACTAGCTTGAACCTGTGTTCTAGGCGAGAAACTAACTGTCCACGAAATGCTTAGTAAAATCATATCTGTAGACTTACTGCTATAGTAGCTATTGGGGAAGTATCATAGAGGACAAATAACTAAAGTATGTACTCAATGGGAAGTATGCTGGGTGAGTTACACCTGAGTGACTGACACCTTTGCCAGTTATTCTATCGCAGCAGTTATATCAAACCAAATCATCTGTTCATTCAAAAATTGTACATCCATGTTGTAATGCTGCTCTAACCACCGAACTAGATGTTAAAAGTATCTTGGTGGTTAATTTCTTCATTAGTTAACAATATGCATTAAATTTATTCTATTTGAATATCTAGTTACATGCATAAATTTTGAATTTTAGTTCATCATCATCATCATCATCAGCCGCAAGACGTCCACTGCTGAACATAGGCCTTCCCCCTAGATTTCCACAACGAACGGTCCTGCGCAACCTGCAACCAGCGGTTTCCAGCGACCTTTATGAGGTCATCTGTCCATCTAGTGGGAGGCCGTCCAACACTGCGTCTTCCGGTTCGTGGTCGCCACTCGAGAACCTTTCTTCCCCATCGGTCGTCAGTTAATATTAGTAAAATAATCATTAATTACATCACAACATATAAAAAAAATCCTCTGCTGCACAAGTGACGGCTGGTCTAGTCGGGAGAACGGCAACTGTCGATCCGGAACCCTTGGTTCGATGCATACGCATACGCGTGTCTTTTATTCGCAAAATGGTGCAGAAAAACATCGTAAGAAAACCGACATGTTCTTAGAAGCTTTACAGTTCACGTGTAATCTAGTAACCCGCACTAGGCTAGCATGGTGGATTATGGCCTTAACTCTCTTTGTGCGAGAGAAGGCCCCGGTTCCAGGAGTGGAAACATTTAGTGGGCTGCTTTTCCTTGCTAGAGATATACCTATAATATACCAATCAGCCCGATCCTGGGTCTTATGCAGTTAATGAGCTAATTTCTTTTACAGAGCCACTTCAATTCGAAAGGCGGAATATTTTGCTCTGTATCTTCGAAACTATATTTTTATTCCGAAGCACGTCGTACAAAAAACTTCTTAGTTTTAATTAAACTTCAGTAAAATAACGCAGAAACTGGATTCGCCTCGTCCAAACTATAATCTCATTCTGCAAAACCAATTTCGTGTTTGCGTCGCTACAGTTTCTTTCGAGCGAATAGTTTCCAAATCAAATCGAATCTAAAGCGAACTTTCCAACTTAAGCTCGTGTACCGTGTTCTTATTTATATGCATTACGCATGTAGATTAGTTGTGAACTACGGTAGGGCTGGTGTGATATCATCATCATCAGCCCGTATGTTTCCACTGCTGAACATAGGCCACTCCGACAATACGCCACTCAGTCTGTGTTCACCCGGTCAGACGCTCCGAAGCGAGTGCGCAACAAACATCCAAACACCAGGACCTTCCGCATTCATAAAACATATTAGTAGAACTAGTTGTGCTTCGCGGTTTTACCCGTGTAGTTTCCATTACTCTCCCAGGATAAAAAGTAGCTCTATTGTATGTGTATATTTATGTTTAATGTATATGTATTGTAAAATGGACTATTATCTAAATTAACTAACTTTCAGGGCAACTTTCACATTTACAATATTAGTACAAAGTATCATTTTAATATTTTTTTGTACATTTTTAAGCAGCGTTTGTCATGAGGGTTGCCTTACAGTTCTAAAATCCTTTTTTAATTAAATTATAAAGAAGGCATTGCTGTGTATTGCATAATTTATATAATTTGCCCAAGAAATTAAGAAAAATGTTGCCCTTTGTAATAAATTTAATAATAACTCTTTCGCTTACTGTTATACTAAGAACCCCCAAGTTCCGTTGCAAGGTACTTTGTTGATTAATGCCTGCAGAATAAAATCTCCAATTACTCGCTGTATAATATTCATGAAACAGAACTAAAATAAAAAGCTGCCGACAACCCTATTCACTCGGCAAAGAAAAAGTTGAGAGAGGTGCCCTAAAGTAATTCAGAAGTTGGACAACTAATGAACAGTCGGCTTTGTGCAGTCGATGTACATAAGTCTGCTTTACAAGAACTGCTTTGATAAGTAATATAACTGAAATTTTTAAAAGCTGGTAGTCTTAAGAACTGCCGATAGAAGTAAAAACTTATAACTCAGAATTTAATAGCTTACTTTAGAAACCACGTGGGTGAAACCGGAGGACGTGGCAGTGCACACAGTGAGAATGCTGACACATTTCTAGATGACCAATGGCCATGGCCTTGAGTTTACCCGAAAATATCTTATCATTTTCGAGAGTGAGCTTGAATTTAATTCACAACCCACGAAAAATCAGCCTGTAGCGCACCAGAAGAATTGTTCGCTTCGAAAATATATCAATGAATAAATTAAATAGACATACCTACTGGTTGTATTCTTATCTTTTCTCGCTCGTCGTTCGTTCATAGATGTTTTATGTTTTCATTTGCCTAAATTCTAAATTCATTGTTTGTCGATCGATTCCCACTATAGTATTTTTAGCAAACTGCAAAGAACGTTCTAAATTCGGCTGTGTGTTATTTTTATTTATTATGGAATTAGTAGAGTAATTATGGATTGATTTGATTTTGATGATTATTTTTTTCGTTTAGTAGACAACACTTCCGAAAGTCCTATATACATTTTATCAAAATTAATGTGGTTTTAAAACGTCAACAAAAAACTAAAATTTATTTAGTTTTATCTGGACGCTGTATCTATTGGTACTACCCCTCGTTGTTTCATTTTAACGTTTTTTTTTTAATTAATGGCTCTTTGTGGATTAGCCTCACAATTCTGCCAAAGACACGTTAAATGATAGGCCGACAAACAAAGAGATAGGGGCCACATTTTAACGTTTAAATGATTTTACAAAAAATATGAAATTGTCATTTGTCAAGTGTTACAGTTCAGTTTTAGACTGAAGTCGGTTTTGTTTAAATTATGTCTACTTTGATGATCTTAACTTATTTGTATGTAATGTATTTTAGTCAATGCTGCCATTTACCAAAGATCTGTTGTCACACGCGTGCACTCTCCTTACAAAAGGCCACCGCCAACGAATCCAATTCAATGTGGTGGTAATCCAATGAATGTACGTGTATCCATTTTCTGTGTGTTGGACAGTGCCCATTTTCTATACAAACAGCGGCGCTACGCTGCGTGGTACGGGCAGTGTGTTAATCACCTTAGCGTGATAACCACCACAGAGCCAGTAACAGCGCGGCTACAGACGCCGGTAATCCCCGCCCGTGTGTTGCGACGTGACGCGTGTACCGTACCGTAAGCTCCAATAACGGGAGATTACCGTCCTGATTAATTGTTTACTGATTTGAGGGTACGAGATAATACCGTTACGTTTTAGGGAGACTGAAACAATTCATATAATTGGCGAGAAATTCCAATTCATAACCGTAGGTTCATATCAACTTTTAAGTATTTTTACCACCAAACCTGAACGGTCTACGATAGAGCGTCCTTACTTTTGTTTTGTCGTGGAGGAAATGTATTTTACCCATACCCTACCACTTGGGGGAAACGGTAGGGTTATGTCAGACTCGGACACCAAGGATGGACTTGGTACCCCTACCGACTAAAACCTCCACGGGGTTCCAACTCTGCCTATTGCGGCGGGAACGCAGGACCAATGCATTCCACAACGAAACCCGCCGTAGCTTGCCCGTTTCCGGGCCCTCCTATACCCATACCCATACCCTCGTCACCGACACATCTGAACCTAGGATACGTCGTGATCACCTTGAGGACCAAAGTAAATGGGTGACAGATGCCCCTGCTTCTGTAAACCCTTTAGCGAGCGTCCCCACTGCGGCTAACCAGACCACGGCTACAGAGTCCCCCTTCCACCTCGTCAATGCTGGAAGCTCTCGGAGGGGAGAGCGTGCTTACCTAGAATAATCTAATTCACTCTCGATTTGAGGACACCAAGATTGTCACCATTGAAAAGCCACTCAGAGAACGCATTACGCAGAAAACCTACAACTTGGTTAAATAATCAAACCTAGTTTGGTTAGGAAACGTGCTCAAAACGGTGACGGCATTACGACGTAAATGGCGATGCTTATACTTTTGCTCTTTTTATGTTTAATAGTGTTATCAATCAGCAATTAAAATAACGACCAGTTAATTACCAAAATACCTTATTACCTACGAAATCGGACCTAATAAGTAAAATTGAAGTTTGAATCGTAAGCAAACGGATTAATACTCGTACAAAACTTATCCCGAGTTTCCCCATCATATTTCAAAAGCCACGTTTTCTCTGAATTGGTCAAAGCAGATGAAAAGTAAACACACAGAAGCTTAAAGCGAATAAAAAAATTAACCGGCCGCTTTTCCCCTTTTTAGCTGGCTGTGGCATTTATTTTATTTTTTGTAGCGCCCGTCATCCCGGCCATTAAACCGGCACATTTTCGGGGCTTCTCCTGGATACCGTCAATAAACATCGCATTCGGTAAATCCTGGAGCGAATGCTCTCAAATGCTACCGTATTGCTTTTTATTTAGTACGCGAACTTTGGCTATGCTATTTGGTTCAAACGCGTGGGGTAGTTTTACTATTTCATTTCAATGAAAATTTTTGAGAAATACAGATTTTTGTGATAGATGGATCCATGGATAATTTGGTTCTTTTGGGAAATTCAGAATTATCTCTGAAGTTTATTTACATTCTAAAAGGCCTCGATTAATAATAGTCTTTTTGAGTAGGGTTGACGTCACAATCACAACCCTTGGGAATTTTTACGCCGATTTGACTGAAATCAAAAACTTTACAGGTTTTTACATTCCATTTCTACATGTAGCATAGATCCCACTTTATGTATATTCCCAGTACTTGCCTGCATACTGCTAAAGTATAAAACCTAACAAGAGAGTCAAGATCATAATCCCCCACGCTGACTGAGTGTGAATAAAATTGGAGGATGATTAATGTCCTTGAGATGTCTTTTTTGGAAAACACCGGTTTCCTCGAGTCGGACTGGTTTGACTAAGTATATCAAACGTGAGTTATCCGTGTATTTATTTAAAATGTGTAATTAGCACGTTAGTTTTCATAATGAAAATGTTTAACCAGCCACACTCAGCGGTGCATGTGGGATACAAACCTAGGTCTTCGCGAACGTAACGGACGTTATAGACACCACACTACCACGGCTTTTTACGCACACTCTGTACATATTTATCTTCTCTATAATATCCAGATATTACTTATCGTAATAAGCACATAAATGTTATGCCAGAACCTAAGGCAAGGTAGCGGTTCGCCCAGAGACCGCGACATGAGACCGAGACGCGAGACCGCGACCGGAGACCGCGACACGTACTTGACTCTATGGAATTGTATGGACGCCAGTTCGCGCCAAAACTGCGACAGGAGACCGAGACGAGACACGTGTCGCGAGACATGTGTCGCGGTCTCGGCGCGAACTGGCGTCCATACAATTCCATAGAGTCAAGTGCCTGTCGCGGTCTCGTGTCGCGGTCTCCGGGCGAACTTGTGCCTTAATATATCTTACCAGCTAAGACTGGCTACTGCCTCCCACTGCGCTCGGATTATCACGTCTGTCTAACCGGAGTGGACGCCGTCACTCCACAAACCGAACGCGTAACATACGGGCTACCAGGAACGGAACTCAGGAAAGCAGTGAAAATATTAATGGAAACTCATTTACTTTTTACTCTTGTTCGTGGCTGCCTAATAACTTTAGAGTATCGGATTTTTATTTCCTGAGAGATTTGCTTTCATTTATCTGAACGCCATAGTGATAGTTTCTTCCGAAGTTCGGTTGAATGTCTCAATTGAATTTTTAAATTGATGTCTGATTTTGTTTTTTCGAAGAAAATAAATTATTACAAACTGCATTTGGGACAGTATGTGTGGATATTAATGACCTTGTATTGCCTTCCCTTTCCACTATAGGACAAGTCGTAAGTCGGCATACTACCGTACATTGTGGATAATCTCAGAATTTGTACTAAACGGTTTGATTCCATTTTCTTCATTCATTCAGTCTTAACGGAATAAATTACGACACTCGATGTTCCGTGAGAGATACTTTCTAAAACTTTTCAAGGTCAGTGTGAATAGTATTTTTAGTACAGCGTGCGTCGTCTAAGATTATACTGTTGCTTACCATCAGGTGAGTTGGTGGTCAATCATGGACCCATGCCAAGTCCGTGAAATGGCATAAAAATATTGAGGACACACTATTGACCGGCCTCGTGGCTTAGTGGGTAGTAACTCTGCCTGCGAAGCCGAGGGTCGTGGGTTCGATTCCCACCCAGTGCAAATATTTGTGTGATGAATATAAATATTTAAATAAATAAGTATTATATCAGCTATCTGGCCGCCATCATACAAGCTTAGCTTAGTTTGGGGTCAGATGGTGTTGTGTGTGAATTGTCCACCAATATTTATTTATTTATTCAATGATAAAAATCCCGTAATAAATATTACTAGTAGATTTGAATTGAAATTAATAGAATAATAAGATTTCAAACAACTATATTATTCGCGTCGCCATTATCGCCAGATAATCTACGAGTACGTTTCCAAACAATAAATGGTATTATCAGGGATCGTTTCGTTCAAACCCCGCTTTCTTACATCTTCCTCGACAATGGCTTTGAGCTATGGCCTTTTGGAATTTTTAATTTGGCTGTTACCCGGCCGGCATGTGGCTCCGAAACAGCGGACTGTGGACTATTGCGTGCCCTTCGTTTCTACTTCCTCAATCAGATTCTGTCAGTCCAAGTCAAAGTAATTTGTTCGCCAAAAATGCATTTGGATCTCAAAATTTAATTGTATTGTGCTGAACAATTTCAGCCTAGAAGACACGTGAAATTTAAAATTAGGACAAGGGAAATCAGTTCACACCTTTAGGCAGGAAGAATACGTGGACACTTTTTGTATTATGTCAGATACAAGCCACCGATGAGTATACTTTTCTATAGCAGCAGTCTTGTAGTGGTAGGACTCTTGGCAGAGTCCGCCTGGGGAAGTACCACACCATAGCCAGTCATCCTACCGCCAAGAAGTAATGTGTATTACTGTGTTCCGGTTTGAAGGGCAATGTTTCCAGAGAAATTACATTTTTATCGCTTATAGGTCCACGTTTGACCACCCACTCACCTGATGGTAAGCGACGGTGTGGTCGAAGATGACGCACGTTAACCTAGAAAGTACCTATTCACAAAGTACCTAATATTCTAAGCTATAAGCTTTCACTTATATGGCCAGTCTCTGTAACTGCTATTTTTATTTGTGACAAGATAAAAGGTTTTCCGGATATTGTGTCCATATGTTTGTATATTGTATCCTTCAATGAAATTCATTGACGAACTTCAGATCTACAATAAGCCCGCAGATCCCCAAGTTTCCATCGAAAGGAAGCCTCGTAATGGGACCTCTAGTCGGCTTTTTTATTAGGGGTCCGTAACTAGGAACCCTTATAAATTAGGCTCGCTCGTTTATCTTGCTGTCAGTGGCGCAGTAGATACAGTTTAGTGCGGAGTCTAGTACGTGGGCTCAGCCTACGAAATAATATTACACGATTCTGTTATTTGTACGGTGGAGCCAGGGATTATGAATAAAAAATGTCTCTTGTCGAGAACCTAGATTGCTGTGTAAAAAGAGTACAAATAACGCCATGTAAGATTATTTTGGTAATATGTAAGCGAGAACTGAGCGAGTAGTAATTTAGGATTCATGACATGGGAAGAAAAGTTGGAGAAATTACTTTGTGTTTTGGTCCTAAATCTTGAATTTAAAAGTGTTTGTAAAAAGGTTTTTTTTTAAATAAGAAGTGACGAGACGAACAAGACATGTGCTTGATGGTAAGCAACAAGCCTGCCACATAACAGCACATTGACACGCAGCTATTGGAACATGAAGAGTCCAAATCATTACCTAGCACTGCACTGCGCTCATCTCCCAGAGATCTAAGATGTTATATCTCTGAGCTCTGTAATTTCTCTGAATTTATGTACTTGAGCTGATATTTTCAAGGCTCTGCTTTATTTTATTGTTTGGGATCATAAGGATACTTTCTGACGTTTCTTTAGCTCAACGCATTGCCAATGTTTCACATTGCCAGCCATTGCATTTTCGCGCCATTGCCACTGGGACCCATTGCCAGCCATGGCCGTCCTGATCAGCTAAATTATCTCTAAGCCTTCATTAGTCTATGGTTGATTCAGTTATCTTTAGTATAAGTAGTTAGATATTTAGTGTAGTGTACCTTCGCTGTATTTAAGTTTTGTGCAATAAAGCAAAAAGTAAAAAAGTTAAACTTGGATGATTGTTGCTCAATCACGTCGCGACTTCTGAACGGATCAAGTTGAAGTTTAGATTGTAGTTAGATAGTCTAGAATAGCACTTAAGCTACTTTTATTTCGGGAAACAAAAAAGAACCGACTTTCAACAGAAAACTTATAAAGTAAAAAAGTTTTCCTCGATTTCTCTAGGATGTCTTCATCAGATCCTGGAATATCTTCTTTACAACAAAAAAAGAATCATCAAAATCGATTTATAAACGACGAAGTTATCCGCGAACACACATAAAAAAAACATATATACGGTCGAATTGAGAAACCTCCTTTTTTTGAAGTCGGTTAAAAACTAAAGTAGGTACAACGAAAACTCAGTACACTACATACCTAATAAGTTACTGACATTAAGCGCTGGGTAATTAATGATTTAGACTTTTCACGTTTCGATAGCTGTGTGGCACTGTGCTGTTATGGACAGACGTGTTGCTTACCAGGCACATGTTCTGCTCGTCTCATCACTATATAGTACCTGGTTGACCGAGCTTTGCTCGGTTTTTTTAAATTATATTTAGGCAGGTACGAATTACCTACGTAGTGATGACTTACTTAGATACAAATTACATGCGTTTATAAAAGGCTCTAAATATAACATCTCTAATTAAAAAGATTTTTTCAGAAAAAAAAGAACAAAAAGAAAAGTCCCGAGTGTAACCATCAGGATTCGAACCGGGGCCTGTTGACTCCGAGGGCGAGCATATTCCGTCTGAGCCATTTAGACTTAAATAACTATGGCGAAATAAGTTATCATATTCTAATGACATTGTAGAAGTTTTTCGTTGTCTAAAAACGCGCATAAAATGATCGATTTATCGTCCCCGAAACCCTTTGTATACATAAGTTCATGAAAATCGTTCGAGCCGTTTCCGAGATTCAGATTATATATAGGTATCCTATACCTACAAGAATTGGTCGTTTAAAGGTATAAATTATAAAAAATCACATTTAAACTATCCATTGACTAATTAACGTTTAGAGACAATAATCAAGATTATCAATACCAGTCAGAAGCATACCCTTCATGTATTCTGGCAGTATTCCCACGCTGAATGATCGTTTATATACGTTGGGCCAAATAAACACTAGTATTTTGCTCACGCGTCGCGTCAACCAAACGCTCTAAAAGGTTCCACCATCTTGTATAACCGTAGGTTATATTCAACCTTACGCAGCCTTAAAAAGATAACCCCTCCTTGATACGGAACCGCGTTCTATTGAGGCAAATTCTGAGCCATATTTTTCATTAGTGTCGCGCGGAAATAATCTCAGCTTAACTGTATTGAAGTTCAAACTGACGGGAAATTGGACGAGGAAACCGTGAACCGCCCTAATATGAGTAATATGTTGTATGAATAGTCTTGAACGATGTGTGATGAAGTGCCCTTCTCGGGAGCCAGATAAAAAGAGACTGGGAAATTGAAAGCGGGCGGCTCGTGCGTAAAAAGCAATGAAATCTTATATTAAACTCCTGTTTTAGTCTTAAAACATATAGCATATTAAGAATCTCACTAATACAGTAGAACCTCGATAAGTTAAAGTCCAAGGGAAACAAAAAATATTTTAAGTTATAGAGGATTTAAGTTATCAAGGGTTTTGGTTTTGGGCTCTGATAGGAAAGGAACATATTATTTTTTGAAGTTAAGTTACCGAAGTTTGAGTTATCGAGGTTCTACTGTGCTATATTTAGAATCATTTAGAATCCATCAACCCGCACTTGGCCAGCGTGGTGGATTATGCCCTTAACTCTCTCCTTGCAAGAGAAGGCCCCGAGTCCCAGCAGAGGGAATTTGTTATATTTAAAATTCCACTGCTGAAACTTAGGGTCTTTTGCTAACTTCTGGCTTTCTTCTTTAACTGTCTGCTGCAGTACAGCTCACGCTAAAGCAGTTTTCAGACAGGGGTTTTCATTTTATCTTGTTCTACCCCACAGAACATATATCTGTTCTGTGTTCTACCCTATGTTGTATTAATAAAAACATGTTGTATTTTTTTTCTCTTGCAAGGACTCCTTGCAAAAGTGCATAATTTATGACGATGGCAGGGAGAGATGGTGTGTTATGCTTGATTTTGATTCTTAAAACATTATGGTTTGCGCAGGATATTTTCCGTTACTATTAAATACAGTAATAATAAGTATGTATTTAAAAATATATAAGTATTATTATCAGCTATCTGGCTGCCATCACACAAGCTTTGCTTAGTTTGGGGTCAGTTGATGTAATGTGTGAATTGTCCACAAATATTTATTTATTTATTTATAATAACAATAACAAAGCTGTACATTTACATTTGAAAAAATACTCAGAAGTGTAGGCGGAATTCGAACCTACGACCTTAAGTTTACGAATCACATTTAATAAATCACCACGACTCAAACCATATAGTCCTCCTAATATTATAAATGGGAAAATTTTGATGTTTGTTGCTCAATTATGTTATAACGAATAACCGAATTGAATTGAAATTTGAAAACTTGTTAGTTTAGTCTGGAAAAGGCTACTTTTTATGCCGGATAAATTACAGAAACAGGAACTACGCAGGAGCTGCCAGAGTTAATTAAAATAAGATGGTTTTGTAACGAAGTTTTAAATTTACAGGGTTATTGGTAATCAGCCTGCATCCTTGTAAGGAGATGTTAATTACATTAAATACTACAGCTTTTGTTCTACAGTTTGAAAATGTGTATATGTTTTCTCATACAAAATAAAAAAAAGTGTACCTAATATGTGCCCGTTCTAAAAGCAACTCTTCGTAATAATTCGTAACGAGGGCGCACGCGCACTTTGACGCTCGATAAATGTTATGCCGAAGTGAATAATCACTAAATAGACGCTAAATAGTGCTAGAGAGGACTACACACACTATTTTTGGGATGTGGATTGCCGAAGTGAATAATCACTAAATAGACGCTAAACAGTGCTAGAGAGGACAACACACGCTATTTTTGGGATGTGGATTGCCGAAGTGAATAATCACTAAATAGACGCTAAACAGTGCTAGAGAGGACAACACACGCTATTTTTGGGATGTGGATTGAGTTTTAACAAAAGTTGCTTGTTTAGATATACAGAACATGCCTTAAACGGATGCAGGCTGATTAAAAGCAACCCTGTATAAGCGTCGAATCCAACTAAATATTTTGAGATTTTATCTCATTCTTGTTTAGCATTGTTGTCTTCAAATAATGAGAGGAACCTATTCCCCCGGGATAGCCGGCCTATCAGGGACCATTGTCAAGAAAACCGTTCTACGTGGCACAAAAATTGAAAGCTGTTAAACGTCTTCTAACGCGCAAAGTCGGCGTAATTAGAAAAGAGCAAAAAAACTTGCACTACATAAATCCAGCAGTAACCCATTACACGGTTTTTTTACTATAATAGGTTCGCACTTGACCACCAACTCGCCTGATGTTAAGCGATGATGCGATGATGCGATCTACGATGGAGCGTGCTTACCTAGAAGAAACCGATTCACTCTGAGCTAGCACTGGGACACAAATGTAGTATTTGAGCCGGGAGGAGTATCAGCAGTCCACTGAATGTTCCCACAGCTGGGACTCCAGACCTCCCGCAAGGATAGAATCAAGGCCGTGGGCAGTACGGGTTGAAACATGGACTCGAAAGATTATTGGAACATGCTGGTTTCCTCATGATTTTTCTTTCACCATTTTTAAGTAAACGACATTACGCATATGACTTCGAAAATACTCGTGGACCCGTGTCCACGCCTTGTTAATTCCAGCCAGGACATTCGCTAATAATAAATATGTAGGCAGGCACGTCTAGACTATGAAACTGGATGTTCTCCCCAATGCTTCTGATATCATGCTCTCGCCGCTAGCCCACTACAACTTGATGATGTGAGTTTACCTATATATATAGATGTAATTGAAGTGTTTGTCTGTAACTCAAAATTAATAGCTTTGTAACAAACTTCAAACAAAGGATTTTTATACGTACGTTATGCAATACGACTGCCCTAGTAGCTTAGTTGGTAGTAGCTCTGCCTGCGAAGCCGAGGGTCGTGGGTTCGATCCCCACCCAGTGCAAATATTTGTGTGATGAATTCAAATGTTTGCACTGTGTCTGGGTGTTTCTATGTATAATAAGTATGTATTTAAAACTAAATAAGTATTATATCAGCTATCTGGCTGCCATCACACAAGCTTTGCTTAGTTTGGGGTCAGATAGTGTTGTGTGTGAATTGTCCACCAATATTTATTTATTATTTATTATTTAATAGCGCCGCCAATTGTGAATCGATTTCGATGTTTTTTTTTTGTTTGATAGATCATCATGGGTTCAGAGACATTATACTCGTATAATGCTTGACAGTTTTCTGTACAATAATTATTGTAATACAGTAAAGTAGTAGTTTCAAACTTTGAAAATGTATACAATTTGTATGCTCTTTCTTTTGTTTTTATTTTTTATGAATTGACGTGTAAATTGTACATTTATGAATAAAGTACTTTGCCTTTGACTTTGAAGTGGTCTCATGTAAATTTTATCAACATCGGCGTTGTGGTTTTGGAAATATGAACTAAATATAATATATGGAAATATAAGCTAAAAGCTACCTCGATGACATAGCAACTGCTTATATTTAAATATAGTGAAATTAATTTGTTATTATTTAATATAGTGAATTAAATATTAATGAATTAATTAATATACTTAGTGAATTTAATTCAGGATTGAAGTCGTTTTTTTAAAATAAATAAATATTGGTGGTTAATTCACACACAACACCATTTGACCCCAAACTAAGCAAAGCTTGTACTATGGGAGCCAGATAGCTGATATAATGCTTATATACTCGTAGTTGTAAATACATACTTAGGTATTATACATATAAACACCGCGACACAGTACAAATATTTTAATTCATCACACAAACATTATCACTAAATGCATAAGAAAGTATATACAGTACTGACATAAAAAACAATTCTAAAAATGTTTGTCTGTCTTTTTGTTCCGGATAATCTAAAACTGAACTGATTTTAACGAGACTCCCACTACCAGATATCTCATGTTGTAAGCAGTAATGGAAGTTACTTTTATTTTCGATAAAAGAGTATAGTTTCGCAAACATAAAGTAAATAAATGACGTTTAATAGCAAGTTTAAGTAAGCCGCAGGCTATACCGTTGGGGTAATTACCTCTATTTTATGACTATAGGTCCCAATTTGGGTATACGTTCCAATGTATATGTTTATGTGGGTTTTGTAGTGGTAGGACTCTTGGCAGAGTCCGCCTGGGGAACACCTTTGATAGTTATTCTACCGCCAAGCAGTAATGTGCAAACATTACTGTGTTCCTGTTTGAAGGGCAATGTTTCCAGAGAAATTACAGGGCTTAGAGATATAAGATCTTAGATCTCTGGGTGACGAGCGCAGTGCAGTGCTAGGTAATGATTTGGACTCTTCATGTTCCAATAGCTGCGTGTCACTGTGCTGTTATGCGTCAGGCATGTTGCTTACCATCAGGCACATGTCCGGATCGTCTCGTCACCATTTATTTAAAATTATAAATATATATGTTTCAAAGTGGTATACGTTCCGAAACATCCTACTGTCTTCACGATATAAAAGCGCAAATAGCACAGTAATTATTTCCATCCTGTTGTCTGTTTAACGAGATTTCCGCTATTTGATGTTTTTGATGTGCTCTAATCTGATTTATTATAATTACGGAACAAAAGTACCCTGAATTATGGCAGGTAGTAAAAAATAAACGAGCTCAGGCCCTTTCCTTTGGCCCGGTACATATCTTTGTAGTAATTGTTTAGGTACATAAACCTGGTTTATACCATTCACTTAGAGTTATTTCTATGTTTGTAAATTTTTTGAGTTTGTTGTAAGGAAGTTTATGTTTACACTAGCAGTGCTTCATGGGTTTACTAGCGTAGTCCGAGTTTCCGTTACTTTCCCGAAACGTAAACGAAAAGTAGCCTAAGCGCTATTTTCTACTATAATATACTACGTATAGAGTTGGCTCAAAAGCTTTATACCGATTATATACCGATACACGGGCATCATCACCATATTTCTTGCCTTGTGGCTGGCCTGGTAGCTTAGTTGATAGTAAATCTGCCTGCGAAGTCGTGGGTCGTGGGTTCGATCCCCACCCAGTGCAAATATTGGTGTGATGAGTTCAAATATTTGTACCATGCCTGGGTGTTTTATGTGTATAATAAGTAATATATCAGCTATTTGCCTTCCATAGTACAAGATTTGCTTATTTGAAGCGCTGTGTGTGAAATGCCCGCCAATTTTTTTTTTAATGAATGACTCTTTGTGGATTAGCCTCACAATTCCGCCAAAGACACCAATAATTTTTTGTTTTATTTTTTGTCGCTCTTGTGGCAGTGTCATACTTTTGTCGCGACACGTCACTCTGTTGCCATAAAAATGCATAAAAAGTATGCACGTCATCTGCTTACCATTGACACAAAGGAACCGTGCGGAAAATCTAACTCTATACGTAGTATATGTAAACTCTTTGGTTCGAAGAGTGTATCTCTCTACTTAGTCTGTGGTCTAATTACAGACACGTGGAAAGAAAATTTATGAATGTGGCAGAAAAATTAGGATATCAGGAATTACACGAAATCCCTAGTAATATCACGAAATCACTGAAGATATGGAATACACGTAATCTAATCTAACCGTCAGGTTAGGTTTTTAGTTAGACTTTTGAATAAGAATATTCGACATATACCGTGATTTCGTAATATGACTAGGGATTTTGTGTAAACCCTGATATCTTCATTTCTATATATATTAAGTTTTCATACACATGTATGAAAACTTATACTCGGAAGATATCAGGGTACATACATTCATTTTATATTATATTTTATCCATATCCAGTAAATTTCTTGGTAGTAATTCTTTGGGTAAATTCTGAAATCTGGCTTATATTATTAGGAACATAGTTTATTCTAAATTTAGAACACCATTAGTTCATAAATAAAACAGCTATGATCAGTCTACAGCATTATATTTCGGAATCAGTCCTTCAAACCAACTTATTCATAGCTGCTTCGTGCAGATCAAGTAGTACATTTCGTATCCATATTGGATTAATTAACAAAAACACTTTACAGTACCTTAAAATCAGTAACAGATGTACAATTATCACTTTTTATTTAGATATTTACTTATTACTGGTTACGAGTACTTTTAATTTAAACCTTTCGCTTAGACTTGCTGCCGTATATATACTTTTTATCAACATGTTCCCACGAGACCAACCCGAGCTTCCTAGTTTCCCGCCAAAACTATCGCAGCCCACAGACTACAAACAAATCATATTCACCCGGAATTTTAGGGTCGCCATAGAGTGCATTACGGTATTCTTACTATTCTTTAAATACCAACTTATACGAATTACTAATATTGCTAACAATATGATTCGCTTAGAATATTTTCTTTGCAAGGCGATTGTACCTAGATCTTTTGATTGCATAGTAAGAAAATGTATAATTCCACGTTTGTGATAAGAACATCTAGATGTTCTTACATCCACCTGACATCCATCATGACACCTAGGTTGTGGAATGTGTTACCTGAGTGGGGTTTCCCCGATAGTTACAATCTTGGTGTCTTCAAATCGAGAGTGAATCGGTTTCTTCTAGGTAAGCACGCTCCATCGTAGATCGCATCATCGCGGGATCAAGTGCGAACCTATTACAGTAAAAAAAAATACAACTAGCAGAGCCCCATGGTTTTGACCATGTATTTCTCGTTATTTTCCCACGTATACTATGTGCTATTCGACCTTAATCTGACTGTTACAAATTTAACCCTGATATATTAAAAAATGGTAATTGTAGTCCCCGTCTGCCATTATTATTTTTTTTTCTTTTACCATCCTACGGTTGGCTAGAAGAAATCGCTGTTAGCGATAAGATTACCAATGGCTACTTTGTTTTATTTTCTTTTCTGTATTCCTGTTATTTTTCTTTGTAATTTAAGTGTAATAAAGAGTTTATTTATCAATCTATCAATGTTCCAACGTGCTTGAGCAACAAACATCGCAACTTTCGCATTTAGATATAGTAGGATCAGTAGCCAGCAGACGTCAATTGAGGCCAACTGCCATGATTGGTATATTAAAGAAGCTTCGTAAATTCCTTCTACGTTGAATCTCATGAGTATAGAACTGCTCTTAAAAACTCCAAACTGCTAAAATATTCTTGAAAACCGACTGTTTGTCTTTAAAACGGAAACGACAGTAAAAGTATGCTAACAAGATATTTTTCTTTATAAATGCGTAATTCTAACTCGGTACGTAAGTAAAATAGGTCAGCAGGTCTACTACGAAGTCCGATAAACGATATATCAGCCAAAGATATGGACGTTTCATACCACGAAACATGATCGGTCGGTTGATCTGATCGGGTGTTTCGTTCATTGCGACCGACGCTGATTTGACAGTTTTTGTGCCTTCAACCGATCGATTGTGTTTCGTGGAATAAAACGTCCATAACTTCGGCCGATATCGATTTTACGAATTCGAGTTTTCGAAATCATAACTTTTTTAGTTGAACACTTTTCAATAAGCCTCATGAGTTCGCTTCTCCGACATGCATATTTATGTACCTACGTTACAGACACTTTTTGTTTTTTTTATAGTATAGAGTGACAAGCGAGCAGGACATGTGTCTGATGGTAAGCAACATGCCTCCCCATAACACCACAGTGACACGCATTGGAACATGAAGAGTCCAAATCATTACCTAGCACTGCACCCTCGTCACCCGGAGATATAAGGTGCCAGCCCAGTAATTTCTCTAGAAACATTGTCCTTCAAACCGAAACATATAACTGTTTGGCGGCAGGATAACTGGCAAAGGTGTGGTACTTTCCCAGGCGGACTCTGCAAAGTGCCCTGCCACTACCAGAATGAGCGAATTCCTATGAGTCCGCGTCATCAACATAATAATATTAAATATAATACCTAGTATATCCGCAGCTATATACCCGTAGTATGTACGTATACACGTAGCGTATTGTATGCATACCATTAGTACTGTTTAATACTCTATTCTAAGCCATAAGTGTACACTTTTTCCCGCCAGCACCTCAAAGTTTTCTTCAAATATTAGATAAACTCCTCTGACTGGCTGGACAAAAATTTGTGTTAAAACATTTATGACATAGCTCATTATCATTAATAAAAAATGTGAAAACTAACCACTGTTCCGGTTTACGCTTAAATATACCACGATAAGTGATCACGTTGTGAAGTTGTGGAAAGCGAAAAATTTCCCACCGCCGTCACATCCCCCCGTAACAAAAATTAAAAGTGAATTTTAAATTGAGCGCGATGTCAGTTTGTGCGGGAAATTAAATACTTTTATAACGGTCCAGCCGACCAACTTTTGATAGAAAAAGTTGAGTTGGCAACTCGTAAACAGAATTAGGGGCGTTTTATGCGATCGGGTGTTTTGGGGGTCCGCGGGAACTGAAACAATGTTTGTTCGAGCGAACGCTCAAGATGTCTCGCTCCCCTCGCGTATTGCGATATGTTGCTAAACACATTACCTATTTGGACCCTTTGTTTTACGCTTGTAATGGATTTACATTCAACCAAAAATTTGCTAAAGGTAACTTTAAATGTCGATGGAATCAGACCCGCGGGGGTTACATGAATGAGGTCGGTTTAGGAAAAAGGATGTCTATACCGAGCAGTGGGTTGATACTGGCTGAAACTTATGATAATGGTGGAAACATTTTCATCATTATCAGCCGCAAGACGTCCACTATTGAACATGGGCCTCTCCCCTAGATTTCCTCAACGAACGGCCCTGCGCAACCTACAATCAGCAGTTTCCAGCGACCTTTGTGAGGTTATCTGTTCATCAGAACTAGTAGGATAAATTTTACCACACTTTAATCATTCATAGCATTGCGCTGGCCTTATGTTGATGTTAAGAAGCGATTCGGTCTAAGATAGAGCTCGATTACTTAGAACCGACTCACTTTTTACTCGGAGATAGGAAGATTTTACTCATCGGGGACGTTTGAAACGAAACCGTTGAAGACTAAACTATTTTTATGCGTTAAATTTGTAAGAGATTCAGGATTAAGTGTTTTGATTAAATTTATATTGTCCTGAAGCTTGACAGATTTAATTATGTAGGTATATCTTTATACTTACAATAAAGGCAAAGGCTTAGTGCGAGTGCAAGTGGTTTGTGCAGGTGTTGTGTGACTAGTAGGAAACTCGTGTTGGACACCGATTGATTATTGCGAGTGTGTAGTAACTTGCGTAGTGAAGTGATTATTAGCGTGTTCTATTTTTTTCTCGCAGCTTGCCTCTCACAAAACAGCCGCTTAGCCATATATACCGATTTCTCCGTATTTGTACCGATTTTTGATGTGCGATACAGATAAGCATTAGATACAGATATAGTTATAGGGTTATTGGTAATCAGCTTGCATCCTTTTAAGGGGATATTTTTTTTTCTTTTCATTTCAAAATATCTTTTTTAAATAAAAAGGTTTTACAAAATTAATACAAATACCAGTGTAGTTAAATATATCTTAGCAGTACAAGATATTGTAAGATTACATATTGTTTTTTGAGTACAGTAACTCACTTAAAAACTTAAGAATATACTCATTATAACTTCATTGTGCACAATACTTATTAACAAATTTACTGCGTAAGATATCTATTTTGTTACGTTAGCTTTAGTTTTGTGACGAGCGTTTATAAAAAACTGAATGTTGGTTATTACCAGGAATCGTAAATAAAAATATTAGAGGGTATGTGCCAAAAACAAGGAGTCCGGCCCGTAGACAGGCCGCACGCCCGACACAACGCAGGTAGGTAGAAAACAACAAGAACTCGCCGGCATCGCAACACGCGCGATACGGCCTATTCACAACGCTCTAAGAACCAGGGAAGATTTTAAGGGGATGCTAAGTACCTACATTCAATACGTCAACTTTTTTTTACAGTTTTTATAAATTCATATGTTTTTCCCCATAAAAAATAAAATATGAAATAAAATAAATATGAGTGTTTGTGTTTGCCTCGTTTAAAAGCATCAAGCTCTTCGTAACAAGAAACGTTTTGCTTGATCCCTAAGATTATAAATTATAAGATAATGCATGAAAGCTCGTGGTGCATTTTGTAGTGAATACAAACTCTTAATAGAAATTGTCATTAATTTTGATTTTGAGTTTGATGCTTGTGGGCCGATGGCTGGCAACTCAATGAACTAGACACAGCTACTATACAGAATTGGACAGTACTCGCACTACACACTTGCACGAATCAGTTGCGATTTTTCGCTCGCAATCGCACTAATCAAAATGAAAACAGACCTTAACACGTCCACGACGCGAAGGGTCAATGGTGGATTACAGAGAAAAAAATCGCAAGTCCAACTAAACTCATTAAAACAAACAGTGCAATAAAGTAATTAGCGAAAATACAGACCAAAATTATAGCAAAAATTAAGTTCACTTTAATCCACAAAAACATTAATGAACGCATAAGTCTTTCCCCAGTTCACAAAAGAACCCTCCACAAAATTCATTAGCACACACTTCAGCTCTAATTTCTCATCCAGTTGCCAGCTCGATAGCCACCTTAATTAATCAAAATCTCATTTAATTCGCCTTTCCCACTCTTTGTTTACCAACCTTGTTTCGCCAGAAAGGGGTACCCATTTGCATATTTTTATTAGACTCTCAAAGGTGGGGTCAGCTTATTTCGTTATTTTGGCCGCATACGTGGGATTTTTTAATAGGTTGATAGAAATCTGCGTTACTCGGATCGCTGCGACGCTTCGCTGACGCGAGTTGGCGAGCTGAATTTGCAAGTGTAGATTATGAATAAATTACAATAGATAAACAACCACCACTACAGCTATCAAAATTTTGATTAGATGATCAACATCATTGTCAGCCCATATTTGTCAATTAATTACTCCAACTACTCCCAATGCTCGGTACACAACTCGGTCATCCACTCGTTGTATATTTTTTTAGCCTTTCGTAAACCTTTTTATTCGTCGATTAATCGAATAGATTAATCGTCAGAAATATGACATTGCTATTTGATGTAGTAGGTCTTTATACTTCTTAAAGCATTTACTTAGGCCAAAAATAATATATAGTCCCAAAGTTTTTTATAAACGGATGTAATTTTGCAGATTTAAAATAAGATAAACACTAACACAGAACTGAGGCGTCGGCAGAAGTAAATACATATTATACATAATATATGTATATACCTACTGGTATGGAGAGCGGTGATAATACTCTGCTAATCCATTATTTCGCAGCACCGTACAAAAATTATGCAATAAGAAGAAATGATCGAGAGTTGTAACCCTGATATTGACCTGCACTCAGTTGGACAGCTTTTTGTTCACGGGCCTGTTTGTAGTCTATAGGTCTCCTTCGTGGTAACAATGTAGCGAGTTCCATTGTTTTTTCACATATCAAAAACTGCATTATGTGCCTAAATAAGTTTTCATAGGTTGAGACTTTCAAATAATATGGAAGTTTTTGAAATAATCGTGATGTAAAGTTCATAGGCAAAGTTCATACGTAGGTTTGCTTAGCCTACCTCCAGCAACAAAGGCCATTGCTTTTGTTGCGAGGGCAGAAAATTATTAAAATTCTATTTACACAATGTTTGAACCGCCCTCCGCACCTGCGTTAAATTCGTATGGGCGTAAAATTTCAACTTTACCATAAGCAGCTGAAAGGCCCAAAGTATGCGTTCTGTTTTAAAAGACCAGCTAAAACACTTAGATAATAATAACCGGGTGAATTTGTAGCGAGGCGGGTGAGCGCGGGTTAGATGAGTGCGGCGATTCCGGCCTTCGTGTGGTGGACACTTGGGCGTGTGCGTGTGTGAGTGCACATACACGTAAACAGCTCTGTGTGCGAAACGTTTAAAGCTTGGGTATTAGATATTATAGTTCAGTAATCGTAGGACTGTTTGCAGACTCGGCCTTGGAAGTACCACACCTTTGCCAGTCATTTTACCGTCGAGCAGTAATTTACGTACATCACTGTGTTCCTATGTGAAAGGCAATGCTTCCTTAAAAATTACATGGATACATTTTTATCTTATATCTCTACAATCTGTAATAAGTATATCATTATGTTTTGGTTTGAAGGACATTTTTGTCAGACAAATTACAGGGCGTAGAGATAAAATATCCCATGTCTATGGGAGACGAGACCGGATCAGTGCTAGGTAATTATTTGAACGGTTCATGTTCCAATAGCGTCATTGCGTTGTTATGTGGCAGGCATGTTGCTTACCATAACGCACATGTCCTGGTTGTCTTGTTCCTCTTTATTTAAAAAAAAACAGCAGACTTAGTGTACGACAGCCCTCACACGATGGACCGATGATATTGTCTCGGTTTAGTATAAAGCATATTAATCAGTCCAACAAAAGTTCCCACTGGGAAAATTTTGAGGGCTTTCTCTCACAATGATCTCTCCTTGTGAGAAATCCTTAATCAAGGTCATAATCTACCGCGCTAGCTCAGTACGGGTTGGAGATAAAGAGATGTCTGCTACAAAATAAAACATTGCTGCGCCCAAGACATACATAAAAATACTATTATAACACACCAACCATTCATTCGACCAATTAAAACAAATTAAATAGCATAAATTTCGATCAAAACACCAAATATCGGAAAAAATAAATTTTGCACAGAAAGTACTTAGAGTAAGAAACATTATAATACAGCCGCACTCATTTCATTCGACACTAACCCTCGCGGTAAATGAAAAATGATATTTCCCTCGGTCCGTGATTTCCACCTGTGTAGACCCGAGCGTAGGCCAAACACGACCCTTTGCCGGTTTTAATGAAAAAACATTTTCTTTGACCCGGGTTATAAATGTGGGCAATTTGAACCGCGCGTGCCGTGTAACCCCGCCTTACCCCACCCGTAATAGTTGTTTGGATACACTCGGAATTAGAATATGATGCCTTTACGGCTCAAGACTTTTAAAGAGAACCCTATTTTTTGTAGACAGAGGAAAGTTACAGAGCTTTTATTTTTATTTTTTGTCGTTAATGTAATTATTTACATTTTTCTTTCACAAAGGGAGTAGTAGACTAGGTAAACGGTATTATATTGTATAGGGGCACATGTTTTATATATATATTGAATTACTAGCTGAACCCGCTACTTCGTTCGCGTAAGCAGATGTTACTGACTTATACATTAATTGGAAGTATCGTACGTCAAATATTTGGATAAGTAGTGATTGAAAAACCTTTGAGTTTGAGTGAATTGTTCTTCCACACAAAAAAATATTTAATTTTGCCATCTTTATTTTTCTTTTTTTAAACAAAATCAAACATACTTGGTAAGGTTTCGTAGTATCGAACATAGCCGCAAGTGTTAAGTTTGTAGGATTTTTATAGGATACATTATGAAAAGTCTGAAGCTAATGTGCATGATCTGATACCTACTTACCTATTTATTTTTATCCGCAAGCTGTTTTCTAGCTGTTACCCGCGACTTCGCCGGCGTAAACTTTGAACGAAGCCTGTGTGGAATCAAAATAATAAAAATTTTGAGTTTTAATGATATTCAAGCAAGTTGAACCCGTAAATCTAAGCCAAGTCCTAGTGAAATGTTAATGTATGAATTTAATTGTAGGTAACACAGAAAAAATCAAGAACGAAAGAATCCAAATTTGGCATCATAATCCTTTTAGCAGCAAAACTTATTAGTACAATTTAGAATACCAGTAACGCCACCTAGTGATGAAAGAAAAAATACATACCACAATAGCAAAACATCGATTTAAATGACCTTTAGTGCTTTTAGATTTAAACTGGCATTAGCGCCGTCTAATGTTGCTTGTTATTTTGATTGTGAACGCAAATCACCTATATTATCTACGCCAAAACGGGTGCATATATTTTCATTTTTGGCTTTTACCTTACCATCACATTAAGTTCCTTACGAAAATATATGCTTATATTAATATGGAGTTAAATGAAAATGTAGACTTATTAGCCCATGTGAAATTTTAGACTCTAAACTATATGTGTTTCGTATGTCAACCCATATCGTTGTGCCGTTTTGACGTGATAGTTCATATTTGTTTCCTTAGGGCCCATGCTTCTTTTCATGTTGATAGGTAATATATGTGGTATTTCAGACTATGAGTTATTATATTCAGACGTCACAGTAACCTATAAGTAACCGATTTGCTATTTCTGAGTTCAAACTACGTGTGTTTCGAATTCCATCCAAATATGTTCAGCCGTTCCAACGTTGTCCTGTAAATATTATGAATGTCACTGTTTGGATGTTTGTTACGTAATACATAGAGTACTTATACATAGGCAATGTTTAGCCTATGTGTTCTTCCAGACTGTAATCTAATTCTATTTCAAATTTCAACCCGATCACTTGATACGTTCCGCCATGATTAAAGCGGCAATAGAAATACATCATCTGCGAAAATTTCAACTGTCTAGCTATCACCGTTCTTGAGATACAGCCTGGTGACAGACAGACGGACGGACGGACGGATAGCGAAGTCTCAGTAATAGGGTCCCGTTTTTACCCTTTGTGTACGGAACCTTCACAACGGTCTGCTTCGGTCACCGAAGCTAGTTGAACACTACCTTTAAATTAAACAGTAGTTGGATTGAAATAATACGTTTTCTAATAAGTTACGGCTGGTCTAGTAAGTTACAGCTGACCTAGTCGGGAGAACGGCGACTGTCGATCCGGAGACCCAGGGTTCAAAACCACGCGCACCACTATCTTTTCAGAGTCATGTTCGTAATGCCGGTAATTAAAACGGCGAAGGAAAACACCGTGAAGAAACCGAAATCTACCTATAATCTAAGTTCTAAGTCATATGTCATCTACCAACCGACACTGAGTTAGCGTGGTGGATTATAGCCTTGTCTCTCTCCTTGCGAGAGAAGGCCCCGACGCCCAGCAGTGGGAACATTTAATGGGTTGTTTATGCTGCTACTTATTATGCTGATATGTTTGAACTCGGTGTATGTTTTTTTGAAGAAAATATTCTTCAAAAAAACACACCGAGTTCAATTTGAAAATCAATTCAGGCATACCACAAAACAAAATTCAATAGGAAGCAAAGGTAAAGAAAATACATTTTAGTTACGTTGTTTTTGTTCATATTTCCAAAACCAATACACCGATTTCGAGTATCGGTATACACTATCGAGTAACACAGCCTCCTCTTTTTTGAAAGTCGGTTTAAAAATACGCTTTTACTGCTTGAAACTTATGAAGAAATGCGTATAGAGTAAGATCCCAGAACCGCCAGACGTCACGTATTTTCTGATGGATGAAATGTGGACAATTGAGTAGAGTTAAGGCTTGTTCGCATTAGGCTAGCAAATTAGTCTAGTAGAGAGTAATTTAGTATCTAAAATACTCGCTACTATTCAAAAATCGTTCGCACCGTGCTTTAGTACAGTTCACAAGTGAGTAGCGTTTCGCGACATGAAGATCCTACAATTAAATTAAATAAATGAATGAATAAGCTAATCTTATCGAATCGTAATGGCTATTTTAGAAGAGGTGAATTAGAAAATTTGTGTGATCAATAAAATAAGTTATTCCACAGGCAATTTCGTATTTGGAAAATTGTTTGAAGTTATTTTTCTCTCCAGACTAATTCGACAAGTTCGAACCTGTTTAATCGGCGAGCCAATGAGCGCACCGCTCCCAACGAACGCGTGGTGGGGGGTGCTAAATTACTAGCCTAATGCGAACAAGCCTTTAGTACGTACTAAGTACACATGCTTACCCGCTAACTTACTTAGACGGCCAATTTTGAAATATGGGGTCTAGAAGATACATTACTTACTTCACGTATTTTCTGGTAACTGATTTTCACGTATGTTATAGGAAACATCTTTAAAACTAAGACCCCAATACTCCCAGACACTTTCCGTCGGCCGTTTTGCTTAACAGACGCTTTAAAACTCCCAAAATAATAGAGTTTTTTGGTTTTAAAGTTATTGCCTATATATAACAAACGTAAAAATCAGTTTTCAGAACTAATGTATCTTCTGGACCCCATATCTCAAAATTGGCAGTCTAAGCAAGTTAGCGGGTAAGCATGTGTTCTTAGTACGTACTAACTCTACTCAATCGTCCACATTTCATCCATCAGAAAATACGTGACGTCTGGCGGCCCTGGGATCTTGGACTACTATTTTTGCTAGCAGAGCAGAAGAACATAACAATTTTGTTTTGTAATTAACATTACTCACATTTTTGTTTCACGAAGAGATCAAATTAAACCTTGCGGCTCTAGTAATTGATATTTATGCAATTACTTAATTTTGCAAGCTTAGGTAGATTGTTTTTAAGTTGTAGGCTTGCATTTGTAAGGTTTATTTTTGATGTATTTTTTTCTGTCAATTATATTTATGTATCCATATTTTACTTTAAATTACATTCATTTTTTATCGATAAAAGTTTGCTCATGACCCCCAACAAATCTCTCCTGATTTTTTGTACACTATTTAAACTAAAGCTGAAGAGGTTTTTTGTTTGAACGCTCTATTCTCAGGATACACTGGTCCAATTTACAAAAATTCTAATTAATGCCTGTTGGATATTTATCTTTTTCCTGAGCCCCATAGGATATATAAATATTATGCACCACGGGCGCAGTCGGAGGGGACCGCCAGTCAAGCATTAAAGTGGTCTACGATAGAACGCGCGCATTGAGAAGAAATCGTTTCATAAAGTTGTAAATTAAAAACATTAAATTACGATAGAAGTAGTTAAAAACAATTATTTTATTTTCCTAATGAAACTGTTCGTATCTTGAAATGCTTGTTTTTACTACTTTGGGAAAACAAGATGCATTCAGAAAACTTTTCAAAGTTCGCCGTGTTAGTATTGAGACAAACACGATGTTTACACCTGAGATTAAAAATAATTAATGTTCAAATAACGTTAAAATATTGAACATGTCAGAATAGTTGTTTTTAGAAAAAAATATGAATCAGTAAAATATTTCTAACCTATCTCAAACCAAGATTCTATGTAAAAATACTACTCGTAAAATGTATTATGTAAATAGCTAGTGGCATAGCATTGCTATTATTTTTTCAGGGCAAAACACTAAAAGTGTTACATTTGGTATTTTTAAAACATTTATTAAAGTAAAATATTGAAAGATTGTGTAATAGTAGAAACATACATTAGACTCTTTTATTAAGAAACACTTTTCTATTTGTAGAAACGCTTATTTTAAGGCGCAACAAATAGGCATATAGATAAAAAGATTATTAGAAAATGCTGACTTTTCACGCCAAAAATAACAGACAAGATACGCAAACCTCCTTTATCTAAAAGCTTTAAAAAGAAAGGGGTTTACTTTACACGTACTTTTGGTAAATTTATCATTTCGTTTCTGGAGGCCGATGGCCTCGACAGGGAACGAGCAAAGTCGTATTTTTCTGTTATTTTATCCACTTTACTAACGTTTGTTATATTTTAATGTTCTTGGATTCCGTCCAACGAGTGGCAGGATTCGCTTCGCAGGAAAGCACCACCGTGGCTTCTAGGTGGAGTTCAAAATGTCATAACTGTCGAATTATGGTAATTGTTTGAACAAAGACATTAAAGTTTCTATAAAAATATCATCATTAGATCATAGACATTGTTAACTGTTGTTAGATCTAGTTTCACAGACGATTAAAGTATCATTGAGTATTATTTCGGAATGCTCGTAGCTTGAAAAAGCGACATCGTTTCATGGTTGATGTTCCAAAGACACGAACGAAGAGATTTGACTCTACTTTTGTGATAACATCTAGGCTGTGGAATACGTTGCCTGAGTGGGTTTTCCCCGATGGTTACAATCATTATGTCTTCAAATCGAAAGTGAATCGGTTTCTTTTAGGTAAACACGCTCCATCGTATTCCGCATCGTCGCTTAATATCAGGCGAAATGGCGGTCAAGTGTAAACCTATAAAAGTAAAAAAAAAATGTAGCGTTGAGATTATTTTTAACGCTCTTTTATTTATCCCACTGAAAGACAGACAAAGCGCCACAATTTTGCGTGACAGATACTTGGTTATATAATAATGTTCCAAGTGCTATTAATGGCTACTTTTGTAATTTATTCCAAGCAACCATTAACAACATGAACCACTAGGAGAAAAGTCGAGAGTATGAGTAAACCTCATTTAACTTTTTTTGCTGGTAAATGATTTTAGTTTAAATTAAACAACCTACAAAATGACGTCACTTTAGAAACTTTTTAACAATATCAAATCTGAATAATAATAGCGGATAAAATCTCGACTCAATTCAATAAACATTGATTCTTCTAACTCATCGGAATCTTCAATTGAAATTTCATATACTTTGATCAAAATAGTAGTCTAGGCACTGCAAACGTACAATGCACAGGAGTAAGTAAGTACCAAAGACACTTGACCCAGTTAGACCTGGTTCAGCTGACAGCAAGATGCAATTTGCAGATGTAGATACCGAGCGATCTTCGACTCATAGCGGTCTGTCTATAATTGGGAGCGGAGATGGAGTATTGGATTTTGAAGCATAAACCGATATAGATTCTAGTTACAATGTAGTGTTTATGATCATCTTCACCACAGACAGCTTACTCAGTCCACTGTAGGGAATCAACTAACTTATTGTCAATTTTTCTTACTGTGGTAATGTTTCTTATAAGAACGTTTAGGCTATGGGATGTGTTGCCTGAGAGGGATTTTTCTTAGGTAAATCTTGGTGTCTTCAAATTGAGAGTGAATTGATTTCTTTGTAAACACGCGCCATTGTGCACCACTCCGTTGCTTAACAGCTTTAGGCGAGATATCGGTCGATTGTTGACGGCTCTTTCAAATGTAATAGTATTCGCTGCTGTAATGCAATCCCTGTACAAGTGGAAGGTCTCAATGAAAACCAAGTTTAAAAATGAAATAAAAAGCTACCTATTGAGCAAGGCATATTATAATATAGACGACTTTGTTAAAGATAGTAACGTATGGAAGAGAAATGTGTCGAAATTAGAATCTTGTAATAAGGTAAAATAATAGATTTTAAGACTTTTGATGTTCCATTGTTTGTACTAATGTAGTATCTGTATACTGTGTGTATTGATTATTTGTTATTTTGTCTTCGACAAAGCCTTTTTACAGCTGCATGTTATTGACTAGGCCCCTTTACAGCTGCTTTATTCTTTTTGACGTTGTTATTTTATCATATTATGTACACAGATTCTTTGCCTTTTTGTAAATGACGTTACCAAGTGTTCTTATGAATTTATGGTATGAATAAATGAATTGAATTGAATTGAATTGAATTGAATTGAATTGCGAACTTATTGATGTTAAAAAATATTAAAATGCTGATCTACATAACAAATAGTAAAATATCACAACAGAAAACTGTTTTTCAAAATTTGCTTGTGGAAGTTGGGGAATTATCTTCCCGCCAACCGCCAACCAATAAATAATATGAAAAAACATTTTGCCCTTTTGGAGACTAGTCTTCTCGACATATCTATAGATATCTTCTCGGCATATTTTATAAATAAATAAATAAATAAAATAAATATTGGTGGACAATTCACACACAACACCATCTGACCCCAAACTAAGCAAAGCTTGTGTGATGGCAGCCAGATAGCTGATATAATACTTAAATAGTTTTAAATACATACTTATTATACATAGAAACACCCAGACACAGTGCAAACATTTGAATTCATCACACAAATATTTGCACTGGGTGGGGATCGAACCCACGACCCTCGGCTTCGCAGGCAGAGCTACTACCAACTAAGCCACTAGGGCAGTCATAAGGAGTGTACATAAGGAGCAAATTTAAGAGACAATTTCGCATGTAAACCACCAATCTTAAAAGATTTTGTGAAAATTTAGGAATACAATTTTTTTACATACTTTGTGTTAACGTTGTTTTTTGGTAGTAATACATATTTTATTATTATAATTAAAATAATTAAAATTGATTTCCACCTATCACCCAAATACTACTACGTCTACTCGTCACTTGGTTGAACTCCACTCAAACATATCTTTTGCACACAATACTGACGATTCAAACTCATTCACTCGCTTTATACTTCTAGACTACTAGACTACCAACAATATACTAAAATGTTACTTACATTAGTCTGCATAAAAATTGTATATGTAAAGACGTGACGTCAGTCGAAACTCTTAAGCGCTATATCTTCGTCATTTTTTGGTTTTGAAACAAAAGAAAAAATACGTGTAATTTTTTTAAATAATCTAACAGACGGATTTATTAGTTTTTTTTTGTTACCATGGCAATTTTAGAAATGTTAGAGTTGAATTAAGAATACATTTTAGACTCGCCCCATAAAACACTAAACTTCTTTATTCATTGTCAATAAAGTCGTTCAGTAATTTTAAACTGTAAATACTCTCTTATCATGCCATAAACAAAATGTCAAAGTGGTTTCCAAAAATTATTGAAAACAACTCACTATGCTTAAAATCGGGTTGGACAGAACATAAATATAAGGAAAATGAAATAAAAATCTGAATCTTTCATATGGAAGTAATATTTTAAATAAATACACGGTTAACTCACGTTTGATATAGTCAGCACACGCACTCTCTTTGAAAAAGATCGCCGTTTGCGATCGAAACTTGAGTCAGACTGGACTCACTATATCAAATGTGAGTTACCCGTGCATTTATTTAAAATATTACTTCCATATGAACGATTCAGATTTTTATTTCATCTTCCTTATATTTATGTTCTGTCCAACCCGATTTTAAGCATAGTGAGTTGTTTTCAATAATTTTTGGAAACCACTTTGACATTTTGTTTTTGGCATGATAAGAGAGTATTTACAGTTTAAAACGACTGTTAATATTATTGACAATGAATAAAGAATTTTAGTGTTTTATGGGGCGAGTCTAAAATGTATTCTTAATTCAACTCTAACATTTCTAAAATAGCCATGGCAACTAAAAAAAAAACTAATAAATCCGTCTGTTAGATTATAAAAAAAAAAATAACACGTATTTTTTCTTTTGTTTCAAAAACAAAAAATGACGAAGATATAATAGCGCTTAAGAGTTTCGAATGACGTCACTTCTATACATATACAATGTTTATGCAGACTTGACGTTACAAACGGAAACCGTTCAACTTCGGTAGGTAGTTTGATAGCCTACGTACCTATAGTAACTCTGACGATTTTTAATTATTTGATGAAACAAAAAATACGGTTGCCTTATTTTTCTAAATCTACATGATGGACTAATTAGACTGGTATATTTTTGATCCAGTCATCATCCTTATTGAACACTCTCGCCAAAACGCCACTACTAATATATTCCAAACGCAAAAGTTCGTGAGAATATACCTATGGGTCTATATTTGTTACTCTTTCACGCAAAAACTATTGAAGAGATTTAGATGAAATTTGGTACATAGATAGATAATGATCTGGAATAACATGTAAGCAATTTTTTCCGGGATTTAACAGGAACGGAGACTACGTAAACCGCCGAGTGCTGCTGATCACTACATAGTACAAAACAAAGTTGCTTTCTCTGTCCCTATATCCCTATGTATGCTTAGATCTTTAAAACTACCAAACAGATTTTGATGCGGGTTTTTAATTAGATAGCGTGATTCAAGAGGAAGGTTTATATGTATAATATATGCATACCACAGTAGAGAAACGAATAATTTTAAAGGTTTCTAATGTGATATCATAAATAAACACATTTTACACACGCTTACTTTGCAAACGCTGGCTGGATCCTACGAGATTAGTCAAAATAATGTACAGCAGAATTGTACCCCTTAAAAAGGTCTACAAAAATGTCAACCATGGTATATGTCTATCTCTTAAGGATAACCCACAATAACCATTTATATTCGTATTTTTAGTATCAGCATTGCACCCGTGCGAAGCCGGGGCTGGGTCGGTAGTTTATTATAAATCAGAAAGCCGATTTCAACAGTTAAAAGAAACAAACATAATTTCCCGTATTTTCCGTTCAACAAACTTCGCTTTGATACAGAAATCCAATTAAACGTAGTAAAAGTTTATCGGCAAGACACCACGGAACTCCGCCGCAGCTAATATCAAATCATAAGACAAACAGAACCAATCAAATTTTCCACAAACTACTCCGGAACTTGTTTCAAACTAACACAATATTCGACGGCACGATCACAACTATGGCAAACATACAATTAAGCCTGTCAACATTGATTTAGTAACGTTTTTAGCCGATTACAGCAAATACGTAGTGCATAGTCATTATACAGATTTGACTGGCTTTGTGGCTTAGTGGGTAGTAACTCTGCCTGCGAAGCCGAGGGTCATGGGTTCGATCCCCACTAAGTGCAAATATTTGTGTGATGAATTAAAATGTTTGTACTGTGTCTGGGTGTTTCTATGTATAATAAGTATGTATTTACAACTATATAAGTATTATGTCAGCTATCTGGCCGCCATATTACAAGCTTTGCTAAGTTTGGGATCAGATGGTGCTATGTGTGAATTGTCCACCAATATTAGTCAGTTTACGTAGTGTTTTTAAAACTTTCGAAATTTTCGAAACTTACTACCTTAAATTCAGGAACTTGTGTATTGAATTCTAGTTTTTGACGTGACAACGTCTAATAAATCGATGAACGCTGGCTGCATGCACGAATAATAAGTGTCTCGTTACGCTCATTGTGCGCTTGCGCCGCATCTACCAATGTTTTGTTATGACATTGCCACGTTAAACTATCGTCCGTTAGCAACCAACTTTACAGACAACCATTTTTTTTAAAACTATTTTTGTCCCTATTAAGCAAGAATTGAATCACTAAAGTTTATTAGAAATTATATATTTTTTCAATTGACAATTCCTATGACTCTCACAGTGATAGGAACACAGAGAAAGTCGCTTATTATTCAACAATGACAAGTGTGCACTTGATATGCATCTCGCCTGAACGACGAAGCAGTCTACGGCGGAGCATACTTATCTAGAGGAAAATGATTCATTCTCGACTTGAAAATTTTATCAACCAAGATTATGTCCACCGAGAACACACTCAGAAAACACATTTCATACTTTCTTTTTACGAAAGTAGAGTCAAACCTCCTCGTTCAACTCTTTAGAACGTCGACCAAGAAACGGGTTTTCGAGCTACGACCAAAAGACAAACGCAAGCTTAATTAAGCTAAAAAAATATCGCATAGGAAATTTCTAAGACGATTATGTTGCAAAATTGAACCTGCCATATTAATCCCGCTTGTGCCAAAAGTTGGAGAATACCTGTAAGTGCGCGTCAAAACTTGCTCCTATCCGCTAAGCTGGGAACTAAAACCACCACGAACAACGGCCAACAACAGCCAACATTGGCCAACAACGGCCAAGTTGGGCCAAGATTGCGCCACCGTTAATGAAACTTGTTTTATTAACCGCACTGGTTTTTGGGCTTGTTTTAAATTGTTCACAGGCGAAGTTTGAAAGTTTCGCTTGTGTTTCCAGTTGGGATTTAATGCTAATGTTTTTATACCGCCTGAGTTATGTTGCGAGGCATGTCAGCATTCAAATTTGTGGCTTCTAATATCGTCAATAACATGGACATGACATATTATACAACATAAAAGTGTTTCCACTGCTGGTCTTCTTTACCCAAGAGAGAGACAAAGCCATAATCCATCAAAATTACGCACCATGAAAATACACAATATACAAACCATTAAATCATTATAACGCTTGGCTCGTCGGTTGATAACTATAGCATCCTTTTAGAGAGCTGGGAAATCATACGCTGTGTTGACTGACATGTTACGAGACCGCTCTCAACTGGTGGATGCTGGCGATGGCGATAATAAATCAGACCCATTGTCTTCATCTATGGGAGTGCCGCAGGGTTCGTCAGTTTCAAACATCATGTTTTCACTCCTATTGAACGATCTACCTGACGCCGTAAAGGGTGCAGACATATTCATGTATGCAGATGATGTGGCTGCCATAGTAACCGCCCTTTCGATAGAGGAATTAGAAGATAAATTAAGTACTGTAATTAACGGTTTAAACACATGGTTTCGTGCTAACGGTTTTATGGTAAACTCCAAAAAGACTCATTTTATTCACTTTTGTCTGTCGGGTCACTGTACAAAATCGTTAAAGTCTTACTTGACGGGGTCCGGATTGAGCAGGTACAAAGCACAACATTTTTGGGGTTCGAGATTGACCGCTGCATGACATGGAAACACCACATCGACAAGATGTGTGCTAAAGTAAGCAGTGCGTGCTTTGCACTAAGACGGGTGTCCCGAGTGGTGTCTGCAGATGTATCTCGTTCGTGTTACTTTGCCACGGTGCATTTCCGGTTACAGTACGGAGCCGAACTATACGCACGCGCTGCTGACTGGGAGCGTGCTTTCCGCGCCCAAAAACGTGCCATACGCGCCATCGTGGGCGTGTTGCAATGCACATCCGTCAGACCATATTTCAAAGAGCTTGGCATACTTACGTTGCCTGCAATCTTGATCTACCAAGTAGCTGTGTATGTCAGAAACAACTTAGAATCATACGACACGCGAGGAGAGAGACATTCGCGCAATATACGTAACGCTGACAAACTGGATAGTATACCTCACTCTCTCGCGAGATCGGAAAAACTGACTCACATTATGGGACCGGAAGTTTATAACACTCTTCCTAAAATAGTTAAATCAGCACCGAGTTCAGGTAGCTTCAAAAACCGACTAAAAAGCTGGCTTATCGATCAAACTTTTTATAGTTACAGCGAGTTTTTATATAGTGATGGCAAACTCACAATAAAGTTGTAAAAAATTGACATTGTTCATTACAATTGTAATAAGTACATATATTTTAATTTTTGACTCTTAAGTATTTGTACGATACCTATTATCGTACAATATAAAGTTCAATTTAAACTTTAAAAATGTATACTCTTTGTATGTTCTTATTTTGTTTTTTATAAAATTGACGTGTAAATTTTACATTTATCAAAAAAGAACTTTGACTTTGACATTGACTTTGAGAGAGACTCGCAAATCGTGCTACAGGTGAATTTACATTTATTGCATGAATAATATGAATTTTAAATAAAATGCATTTGTCAGTCTATTTCCAAAATGTTATGTCAAAGCCACTTGCAGAAGTATCACATCTTTGCCAGTTAGAGGAAGGCCGAGCATATTAGATAGCCCAACCACAAAAGAAAATAGTTACTGCGCAGGCAAAGCGGATACCCTCGATTATTTTAAAATGGCGCACTTGAGTGCACTCCCATCCTGCCACAAGGTGCTCCCTGCATTCCTCAGTCGTAAACAATTAAAAAATGCGATAAGTCACGCGTCGATTGAAAAACAATTAGGCAAACCTAAAAAGTGAATATTTCTTACGAAACCATTTCGAAATATTTCTTGGTTTGTTGTGTTGGATGACATTATTCCGATGACACCATTTCATAAGTGGCTCCCCAAACAAATACAAAAGATTGCAACATAATCGAATAGCGTAATTTTATACACTACTTTTGTTATTGTTGACAAAAAAGATTGAAGTTTTAGTAGGAAATAGGGCAGGAACAATAGAGTAGGGAATAAAGGGTGCTACACAAAGCGGAGCCGAGGAGTGGGGCTGAGGGCCATCGAACGCCAGTCGCAGCCTCTAGGCTCGCTTCTGACCGCCTTGCCCATCGCTACGTCACTATTATAGCTTCAGATACGAGTATAACTAAAACTCGCACATTAATGGTACAATATATTATGATTGAAAAAGTTAAACGTGAAGTGGCACCTGGTTTAGTCGGTAGAACAGCTGTCTCTTCGAAATCATGAGCGTTACGCCGCTATTATGACGCTAACTTCAAACGGTGAAGGAAAACATCGTAAAGAAACCGATATGTTTTAAGAATATTTTGAGACATCATCCACCAACTCGCATTGGCTAAGACCATCACTTGAGATCGAACCGTTCAACCAACGCCATTTATTCCATAATCCACCTGACAGACTTATTACGATATGTTTGACCTAGTCAACATTCCAATCATACGTTTATTTGTTGTATAATAAACAACAGAACATCTCCAGCCGGAGCTAGCCCCTCCCAGGCTTACGGAGCACATTATGTATGCATGAGGTAGTGGTTTCCTTGACTAGCTCTCGAACTGTGGATGTATATCTCCATGGGTGTATAAAAAATTGGATGTAGTCTCGCTAAAACAAAAACTGTGTCCATCGAGTCGGCCACATAATACGCACGTGTGCGCTGTCACATTCAGGCTGACACGCACACATCAGTGGGTCATTACACGCTCGTGTGTATATGTGTGCGTGTCAGCCTATCAGTGACAATCTGACAACGCACACGTGGAAATGTGGCCGATTGTAGTGACACAGTTTTTGTTTTAGCGAGACTACGTCTGACTTTTTTACACATCCATGGTATATCTCATGGCGTGGGTATTACTACTGGGTTGGTGACATTGCAGCGGTTTTCAGTGAATTATGGCAGATTTCACTAAATATTATAAATATTGGTGGACAATAGGGAATATGCATGTAGTTTCAATTGGCTTGATTTTTTTTTTTCGTAGAATTCTCAAGGTCCCGGCCATTATGCCAAAAAAATATTTTATTATTTAGTTAGTTATTAATTATAAAAATATTATTTAAAAAGTGCATAATAGGCGCGGGAAATTCAAGTTTTCGAAACGCATCATTATTGGTCGAAACCAAATGTGACGTCACATGGCATGTTTTCTGCTTTAACGGTGTCGATATTCGTACTGAGCTAGTAGTGTTAGAGAGAAAAGTCGTGTTCTCCATCGTTTGATTAGCTAGCACAACTCAAAAATCGGTACAAAGTAACTGCAACACTTGTAGTAAACAAACACAGGTCGTGGCCTGTGACGTCATGCAGGCGCGGGAAAGATGGCGGCGTTTAAACTGGTCAAATTATATTGATATTTTAAATATTATTTTAAAAATCAATTTGTACATTTACAAGAGTATTTATATTTTTTATTGTAATATAATAATGTAAAAAGTGAATTAAAAATATAAAAATAATGCATGCATATTCACACACAACACCATCTGACCCCAAACTAAGCAAAACTTGTGGTATAAATAAATAAATATAAATAAATATTGGTGGACAATTCACACACAACACCATCTGACCCCAAACTAAGCAAAGCTTGTGTGATGGCAGCCAGATAGCTGATATAATACTTAAATAGTTTTAAATACATACTTATTATACATAGAAACACCCAGACACAGTGCAAACATTTGAATTCATCACACAAATATTTGCACTGGGTGGGGATCGAACCCACGACCCTCGGCTTCGCAGGCAGAGCTACTACCAACTAAGCCACTAGGGCAGTCAAACAGGTATGGCGGACAGATAGCTGATATAATACATATATAGTTTTAAATACATACTTATTATAAATAGAAACACCCAGACACAGTGCAAAAATTTGAATTCATCAAACAAATATTTGCACTGGGTGGGAATCGAACTCACGACCCTCGGCTTCGGAGGCAGAGTTACTCTATCTACTAAGCCACGAGGCACGTCAATAGCTGTGCTATTATAGCTGTGCTTTTGGTAATACCGGCGCAGTTCATATTCCCTTTGTTTACCCGTGATATAAAGTTGTCTATGTGATGATCGTGATGTAATGTAGTAGTAATATTATATGTATTGTATAACAGGTTGTATGTGGGCAGCAGAGTACAATATCTTTATTTTTATGATTTAAGTAGATACTAACTAGATACTATTTCAGGAGAAGTTAGGTTAAGATAAGAAATAAATATGCAAAAACGTAAAAATATCACATTATTAAAGAAATAGAACAAAAGTAAAAATTTTGATTAATCCCCGACTGCCTCGGATTTGTTATCTGTATAACATTCTACTAGTCAAGCCCTTTTATTTGATACCCATATTATCTCTTGGGTATAGGTAGGTTGTGAAAAAATATATGTTTTTCGCCATGTGATGGCGGCCATCTTGGATTTGAAATTTGTCATAATGCAAAGTATTCTACTAGTCAAGCCATTTCATTTGATACCCAAATATAGAGAGAGTTGTGAAAAAAAAGTAAGTAGGTATGTCGCCATTTTGTGGTAGCGGCCGTCTTGAATCAATATTAACCAAACATAGCTAAGAACATGCACACAAAAATCAACCTTCGAGTAAAGAAACCGCATCGAAATCGGCCCATCCGTTTGAGCTCTACGGTGAACCACAGACAGACATCGACGTCAAACTTAATACAACAAAAAAGTAAAAGTTTTTTCATCCCACCAGCTCGGAAAGAGTACTTTTGCTCTTCGATATCAGGGCGCAAAAGTCGTTTTTACCCTCTAGAGGTTAAAGTAAATTTGAATTTAGAACATCGTGTGTACTGAGGTTTTGAATTCAAAACATAATTCAACCTAATTATTTCTACCTCCTTGGTGCCGAATGCATCATACATTTTTTTTTAATATGTTAAAAACTCAGACTCGGAACCTCCTTGGTGTACTTACTTTTTTTTAATTTGCTTAGCGCGAAAACATTTAAAAATTTGCATTTAGTCATTTCCTCGCTGAGGTAGAATGAAAAGTTACGTGTTGCACCCGAGTGCAAAGATTTTTCACCTTGTGCTCTTTTGATTCCCTTGCTACGCTCAGGATTCTAATTTTGAATCAATCCTTCGCTTGCTCGGTCATCAAAATTGAGCACGCGGTTAAAACTCAACTTTGCACTCTTGTATAACAAATAACTATTGTTCAACACTGCACTGCGCTCAACGGTCACAATATGATTTATCTTTGTCCTGAATATTATAAAACAGAAAATAGCCGTGCGTATCGATCGCTAAACTCATACACGGTGCCATCTCATACTTGGCACGGGGTTAGGATGTCAGTCGACCAATCTTAAGTTTCTCTTCGACTAGGTACAACTTTTATAGCCTGATATCGAAGCACACTTCATTCGGAGAACAAGACAAGTTTCATGCTTAAACTACTTTCGACCAGTTTCAAGTAGAACCCGCACCATCACTGAAATCCTCTGGAACAAATATCGAACTACATTACTTTTACAGAACGTCTCTCGTGTGGTACTAGAAAGTGCGATTGTGGCGTCAATCATCACCGATCATGAATGATGGCATAGAGTCTAGGTGCTTCGATTGATTGAAAACTTGGCTTTTATAACAACTACTTTCAATATTCAAGGACTGAATGAGATAAGGAGCTTATTTAATAGTTTTATTTAAGTTTAAAGACTATTTTAAAGAGCACGAATTTATATTTAATAGATAATTCAATTAAAAATAGTATTTTTTGTAAATATTCGTTCAATGTCTCAAACGTTATAAATGGCGACACCGATCTGATTTTAAATATAAACTATACTTTATTTTTATTTTTTTGAAAATGTTTGGTGCTAAGCGTGAATACGGTATACGATGAAGCGTACGTTCCCAGAAGATCCCAATTCGAATTGAAAACACAAAGATTGTAACAATGGGAAAAAACCCACTCGGGTAACACATTCCACAGCCTAGATATTCTTTGATTACGAAAGTAGTCATTGTAGGTTCCAAAGACTCCAATAGGGAGGTCAAACCTACTAATTAGTTTCAATATTCGACATACTTATACCGCAAATATCGCAATATCAATAGTGATATCGTGTAATCTAATATTATAATTTCCTTGCGACATATTATCATTGTAGTGGTAGCTCTTTGCAGAGTCCGCCTGGGGAAGTACTACCTACCTTCGCCAGTTATTCTACCGCCAAGCATAATGTGAAAGCATCACAGTGACTGTGTTCTGCTTTGAAAGACAATGTTTCGTGAGAAATTACTGGGGTATAGGTCAAACATCTAATATATTTATCTCTGAATAACGAGTGCAGTGCGGTGCTAGGTACTGATTTGGACTCTTCATGTTCCAATAGCCGCGTGTCACTGTGCTGTTATGGGCAGTAAACATTGCTTACCATCAGGCACATGTGCTGATCGTCTCGTCACTTCATTCTATAAATAAAAATATCCATTGAAAGACAAAGTTGGAAGTTACATAGAAAATGTTCTTGTCTTAAATTCTACGCGTGCAAAGTCGAAGATACATACTAGGTTTCGAAACCCTTCATTGTTTCAAAGAGAACAAAACAATTGAGTTCTAAAGTTTCTCTTACTTGTTCTATCTATTTTGTTCTTCGACGTGAATATATCTAGAGAACAGAGGCGGCACAACATTGTAGAATATGTAAATAATACAGAAGGCTGCTCTCTCCGGCGCACACTTAGCTCTGCCTGTCAAACTACATTATTTACAGACCTAACTGCATTTTTATCGCATTGCATAGGAATACGACTTATGTACGCTATTCTTGACTTTCACAACTTTACAAGTGCTTGTAACTAGTTTATAGGGTTCTGTACCCAAAGGGTAAAAACGGAACCCTATTACTGAGACTTTGCTGTCCGTCCGTCCGTCCGTCTGTCACCAAGCTGTATCTTAAGAACGGTGACAGCTAGACAGTTGAAATTTTCACAGGTGATGTATTTCTCTTGCCGCTATAACAACAAATACTAAAAACAAAATAAAATGTAATTATATATAATTCCAATACAACAAACTTGTTTTTTTTTTTACGTATTTCTCTTGCCGCTATAACAACAAATACTAAAAACAAAATAAAATGTAATTATATAATTCCCGTACAACAAACTTGTTTTTTTTACCGTTTCTTGCTCGATACTGACAACGGTGACAAGTAGACGCTTTAACTATTCACAGAATATTTAGTTGTATGTTCCCTTTAAATGTAATTACTCAAAACAAAATAAATAATTAAGGGGGTTCCCGTGGGGGTGGGGCTCCCGTACAATAAAAGAGGTTGTCGCTGTTTATTTGCTAATGGTACAGAACCCTTTGGGCGCGTGTGCCACTTGCATTTGGCCGGTTTTTTTATAGTAAAGATTGACGGGACAAGCAGGACATGTTTGTGCCTGATGCTGAGCAACACGCATAACAGCACAGTAACACACAACAATTGTAACATAAATTAATAAATACATTTTTTAGTAAAAGAAATAAACTTTATTTCAGTAATCGGTACACTATACAATGTACACTTATTTCCCAAACTAGGTGTGAAGCACACCTGTATTTAGGTCTATTCGCTTTTAATCAATTTATGTACATTCGTCAGTATTAAAAACATGTTAGGTAAATATATTCGAAATTATTTAACATGTAAAATAAAAAAAATTAAAAAGCAAAATTATGTCGTTTAGTTATTAAGTACAGTAGAACCTCGATAACTCAAACCTCGGTAACTTAAAAACCTCTATAACTTCAAAAAATAATATGTTCCCTTCCCATCAGAGCCCAAACCTCGGTAACTTAAAAACCTCTATAACTTCAAAAAATAATATGTTCCCTTCCCATCAGAGCAAAACCAAAACCCTTGATAACTTAAAACCTCTATAACATAAACTATTTTTTTTGTTTACTTTTGACTTTAACTTATGGAGGTTCTACTGTATATGTAAGATGATTGAGCAAGAGACATCCAAACATCAAAACTTTCGCATTTGTAATAATATTGGTAGGATTAGCAGGACTCTGCGGTTTCATTCGCATAATATAGGCTACTTTTTATTGCGGGTAAATTAATTACCTTAATTTACCTGCAGTAAAATGTAGGCTATATGTTTTTCCGGATTGTAATATACATTGTGTTTGTCTACCTGTGTCGGAGCCAGAAATGGTAAAATATATGATTAATTTTCAAAAGATTTCAAAGATTAGATATCAACAAATCAGGCATAAATTTTTTTTTTCTTTTACTTTTTTTTTTGTTTCGAATTATTTTTTTCCTTTTTCGATATACCATATGCAAATGTTTAACTACGTTTTATTGCCTAAACATTCAGCTATCAAATTATATCTTTTTTTAATCAATATGCCCCTTACGAGGTAAGCTATGACTAAATTCATACAAGCACCTAAGGGTTGGTGCCAAATAAAAACAAGGAGGGGAAAAAATGTAAAGCTTGTTTTGTCGATAAATTTAAACATATATTTTACCATTTCAGGCTCCGACACGGGTAGACAAACACATTGTATATGGTCCGAATTTCCAGCTGATCCGTCCGAACATCTAAACATTCCTAGTTCATTTATTGTATTAGTAGGAAGAAGAGATACTTGTTTTTATTTATAGTATAGAGTGACGAGACAAACAGGACATGTGCCTGATGGTAAGCAACATACCTACCACATATAACACAGTGACACGCAACTATTAGATCACGATGACTCCAAATCATTAGCTAGCACTGCACTGCGCTCATCACCCAGAGATCTAAGATACATCTCTAAGCCCTGTAATTTCTCTGGAAACATTTCGCTTCAAACCGGAACACAGTGATGTTTACCATCATCATCAGCCGCAAGACGTCCACTGCTGAACATAGGCCTCCCCCCTAGATTTCCACAACGAACGGCCTACGCAACCTGCAACCAGCGGTTTCCAGCGACCTTTGTGAGGTCATCTGTCCATCTAGTGGGAGGCCGTCCAACACTGCGTCTTCCGGTTCGTGGTCGCTACTCGAGAACCTTTCTTTCCCATCGGCTATCCGTTCTGCGAGCGATGTGGCCTGCCCATTGCCACTTCAGCTTGCTTACTCTTTGAGCTATGTCGGCCACTTTCGTTCTTTTGCGAATCCTCATTACGGATTCTGTCGCGCAAAGAGACTTCGAGCATAGCTCTCTCCTTAGCTCGCTGTGTGACTTTCAACTTCGTTATGAGGCCCACAGTGAAGGACTACGTCTCAGTTCCATAAGACATCACTGGCAACACGCACTGGTTAAATACTTTCGTCTTTAGGCATTGGGGTATTTTGGACTCAATGGTGATGTTTGCACTTTACTGATTCTCGGTAAAATGATTGGCAAAAGTGTGGTACTTCTCCAGGCGGACTCTGCTAAGAGACCACTATAAAATAACAATTGTATTTCCCAGGGTCCATATACTCAGAATCGGCCCCGTACATGGAGTTAGGCGGCGAGCGCGCCGTAACTCACGCCTTCGTCGGCCCCGGCTCGATTCTAGCAATATTCTGAAATTTAGCGCTTTGCTGCTCGCACCGAGGTATCCCCAGACACGATTACTGTCTCTTGACTCTCGACCCACTAACAAGAGGGATGTTATAAGTTTGAACCGTGTCTGTTTGTCTGTGGCAGACAAACGAAAAACGTTAGCTTCTAAGCGAAATAAACAATGAAATTTAAAAAAAGGTCTGCATAATAAAATGCGAGTAATACTTTAGTTTTCAAACAACAACCGACTTCAATTTAAAATTAAACTCACTCAACTAAAATTGATAATTTCTATGCTAATGTTATCAAGATGAAGATTTGTAAATTTTAGTTTATTGTTGACATTTCAAAAACCGTCGCACAGATTTCGATAATATGTATATGTGGGGTCATTTTCGAAGTTAATATGTACTAAACAAAAAAATAGCAACTAAAATCGAATCTCAATGGGGCGTTTTTATGAGGCAAAAATACCTGTCAAAGACAGTTCCCAATTTCACCGTAGGTGGCGCCACTGTTTTATTTTGTTAGAGATATTTCACAAAAACCAACAGTGGTGCCACACTTGGCAATATTTAGAACCATCTTTGACAAGTATTTTTGCGTCTGGAAAACGCCTCATTGCCAGAGATATCGCGTAACACTCATTCGAAGAAATCAAATTGACAACCTTCATTTATTAATGTTACAATACAATGTCACCAAATGACTTACATTAAAGAGATCGGAATTATCGATAGAACCCATCATAGAACCATGAAAATAATCAAGATTGATTATCGTATTTATTTTCAAGCTTACTTTTAAGGCTTGCTCGCAACAAACATCCACATTCTCGCATTTGTATTATTAGTCAATTTTTGTTAATAGAGTGGAGCGTCGGTTATCCGAACCGAACGACCGCTTATCTGAACTACTACGCCCGCCACACAAGCGATAAAAATAAAAACATAATTGGTGTTTTTGAAGATTTTATTTGCTAAGGTAATTGCCCTGCGTTGGTTTGAAAAACACAGACTGTAAGCGACCAGTATCAGATATATGCCCTTAAAACACTACGTAAGCTAGCGTAGGTTTGCTTCGGCAGATTAAAGATCTTTTAAGCGTTAATTGTACCTAAAACATACATGTTGTACCACAAGATTGCCTGCACTTTTTTTTGTTTAATTCCTTTGTTCTTAAAGATACATAGGACTTACGTAAATGTTAATATGGTTTTCATTCGCCTGTCCGTAAATATGTACTTATAGTTGAAAGCCGAGGTACTTGCTTTCAACTGGCTTCGTGGCTCAGTGAGTAGTAACTCTGCCTGCGAAGCCGAGGGTCGTGGGTTCGATTCCCACCCAGTGCAAATATTTGTGTGATGAATTCAAATATTTGTACTGTGTCTGGGTGTTTCTATGTATAATATGCATATATTTATAACTATATAAGTATTATATCAGCTGTCTGACCGCCATAGTACCTACAAGCTTTGCTTAGTTTGGGGTCAGATGGCGTTGTGTGTGAATTGTCCACCAAAATGTATTACTAATTTTGACGTGACAACGTCTTATAAATTGGTTTGCCGGGTGACACTTCAAGAAACTGCGTTACGCTCCGCTCACGTTATGCGCTCACAACGAGAGCGAGTGAGAGGCACGCGTCCCTTCGACTCGGGCATGGTTAGCCCGCCTAAGAGCGAGAGAGACAGACATAAAAAGTGAAAGGCACGCGTCCCTTCCGTAAAATTATTTTGCCACTCAAAGTCGTTGTCACGTAAAACTTTCGCCCGTATACCGACTTTACAGGCAACCAATTTTTTATTTATATATAACTTATATGTATAAAAAATATTTATATCCATATAAGGCGTATAGTTGGATTATTTTAAAATACCGGTTTTCCGAACACCCAGATCCCCCAATTAGTTCAGATAATCGACGCTCCACTGTAGTTGAATTGCAGTTTTTCGTTGATACCGTAGTGAATCTCAGAGAAGTGTCATCTCGCTTGCACTTCTTATTTCTCTGTTAGCGAGGGGTCTGAAGCTAAGCTCTGTAATGAGACCTCTGCTTAGGGCTCATTATATCCAGGTGTAAGACGTCGATTGCGGCCTGAGGGCCTCTCCGAACCGACGCTCAGCCACGCAACAGCCACGCTCTCAAGTGCCTTGTTAGAGCTAGTTGAACGATGCATGTGACGTGTAGTGTGAAGGTTGCACTCGACTGTACGTACCGCTGGCGCTGTAAATCTTTGTTATGAATAAAAAACGTGACAATAGTCGCATACGATCTGTGAAATTTAACACGTTTTTTAGAGTTCCGTAGCAAAATGCAGGACCCTTATAGTTTCGTCATGTCTGTCTGTCTGTCTGCCCGTCCGTATGTTACAGCTACTTTTGTCCGAAAGTATAAGAGCTATACTATTGAAACTTGGTAAGTAGATGTAATCTGTAAACCGCATTAAGATTTTGATACAAAAAATAGAAAAAACAAAAACAAATTGGGGTTTCCCATACCTACAACTGAAACTCAAAAATTTATTTTTGATCAAAACCATAAGTGTGGGGTATATGGATAGGTCAGCAAAAATGATATTGAGGTTTCTAACATTTTTTTTTCTAAACGGACAAGTTTGCGCGAGGGACTCTTCCAAAGAGGTAAAAAGTGTGTCCCCCCCCCCTCTAACTTCTAAAATAAGAGAATGACAAAAATACAATAAAAAATTATAATGTACATAACCATGTAAACCATCAACGAAAATTGGTTTGAATGAGATCTTGTAAGTAGTTTTATTTTAATACGTCTTAAATTGACTATTGTTAAACCACTAATTAAAGTAACAACGACCTACAAGAACTTTTATATTATGTTACTTGCTACTTCGGAAGCCTTCATAGGCGAGTTCAACTCGCACTTGACCACGTTTATTTTTAAGTGACAATTTCTTTTGGCGCGGCACAGATAGATTTTTCGTGGGATGTGAATTGAATTTTAGTGGCACGCGCGGGAATGATAAGAAATCTTCGGGTAAACTCGGGATCATGACTATTGGCCATCTAGAAACTCGTCCGCATTTCCCATTGGTTGACGAATTTCTAGATGACCATGCTCATGGGCAGGCTCTCTGATTTCACCCGCGTTGTTCCCAAAGTATGCTAAGTATCAAATTATGAGTTATAAGTTTTAACTTCTATCGGCAGTTCCTTAGACTGCCAATTGTTTTTGACGTGACAACGTCTTATAAATTGGTTTGCCGGGTGACATTTCAAGAAACTGCGTTACGCTCCGCTCACGTTATGCGCTCACAACGAGAGCGAGTGAGAGGCACGCGTCCCTTCCACTCGGGCATGGTTATCCCGCCTAAGAGCGAGAGAGACAGACATAAAAAGTGAAAGGCACGCGTCCCTTCCGTAAAATTATTTTACCACTCAAAGTCGTTGTCACGTAAAACTTTCGCCCGTATACCGACTTTACAGGCAACCAATTTTTATAAGTGTATGCAATAATAATATAATGCGTTGTATTTTAGTGTTTCTCTTTTTCGTCACACACACCCAGCAGCGCAGGAGGACGTGCGAGTCTTTCTGGATGAGTGAAGTGTTAGGTCGCGACACCGACATGCAGAGCAGCTGTGTCTCAGGAGCTACACATGTGACGTTTGTGCAACATTAATGTTGTTTAATATCAAAATTATAAGTTTTCTCTTCCATATAATATGACTGCCCATTTATTTTTTAGTTCACAGAAGCGTGGAGCAGAAGTGTGGTGGTGCTCTTCTTCAAAAAAGATGACAACACCTTGTTGAAGAACTACAGACCCACCTCACTTCTGAGCCACGTTTATAAGTTGTTTTCGAGGGTAATCACGAATCGTCTCGCACGCAGGTTTGACGACTTCCAGCCACCCGAACAAGCCGGGTTCCGAAAAGGCTATAGTACCATAGACCACATCCATACGCTTCGGCAGATTATACAGAAAGTCGAGGAGTATAATCGGCCACTATGTATAGCGTATGTGGACTATGAGAAAGCCTTCGATTCCATCAAGACTTTGGCAGTGTTTCAGTCTCTCCAGCGATGCCGCATCGACTATCGCTATATCGAAGTGTTGAAGTGTATCAATTTATTCCTGATATGCCTATATCTACTTTATTCTGTCGATGTAAAATTTCAAGATCGAACTTTTAAAGACAAAAATGAAAAACTTTAAATTTAAATCCTTTTTGGTTCGAAAATCAAATAATTCAAGTTATAAACAGCAGGACCGCACTGTAAAACCTTGATCTCACGCAGCTCAAGTACAGAAACGTTTTAATGCACCTCTTCTATTGGAAGCCAGCCCACTTTAGTATCCCCAAAAGTAATACAAATAAATAAGATTCAATAGTATAAAGCCTCTTAAGCCGTCGGGGTCCACATAAAGATCCCGCTACATTGCAATCCGGTCGAATTTGGCACCGCACTCCGACTGCAATTGCCACTGATCCGGACACCGACAGGCCAATCTACAAAATAGCCAAAGAAAACGAATTACAATCGAAAGACAAGAACAACAAAGGAGATCGATGCAAAAAATTTCCATTCCATTCGTGTTCCATTAGCCTGGAGTGCCGCCTTTGTCCACTTTCAAACTTTTTTCCGTTTTTTTCGTGTAATTCGAAATTCGAAGTCAAAGGCGGGGTCTTGTAAGCCAGTCTTATTGTAGAGGTGACGGTTTAAATCTGCCACCTGTCTGTAGGTTCGGCTTCGATCGAGCCTCGGGCGATCGGCGAACATTTTCTTTATTGTCACGATATATTGACTGTTCCGAATTGACACAAGTGGGCTTTTAGCAAATAGAATTTTCGTAGAGATATCTTTAGCTTTTCTCATGTTTGATGCTAATGGTGTATGTCATGGATTGTGTTTTGGAAAAATCTGTAGCGTAATGAAATGATGATGAGTAAATATATAGAATAAAATAGAGATAGAACATCTTATATGTCTGGGTGACGAGCGCAGTGCGATGCTAGGTAATGATTTGGACTCTTAATGTTCCAATAGCTGCGTGTCACTGTGCTGCTATGTAGCAGGCATATTACCATGAAGCACTTGTCCTTCTCGTTTCGTCAGTACATAATATTTAAAAAAATAAAAGCGTGGGGTATCAGGGTTAAATCCCTTTTGGGCCTTTGAGTAGTTTTTGCAGTGCAGCTGTTTATAAATATTTTTTGAGAACACGTGTTGATTTTGTCCCGTTTTTTTAACTGTAATAAGTTTGCACTTGACCACCATCTCGCCTGATGTTAAACGATGATGCGATCTATGATGGAGCGTGCTTACCTAGAAGAAACCGATTCACTCTCGATTTGAAGACACCAAGATTGTAACTATCGGGGAAAACCCACTCAAGCAACGCATTCCACAACCTAGACGTTCCTATCACAAACGTGGAGTAATAAGTATCTCTTCGTTTTTGTTTTAGGAACATCAACCATGAAACGATGTCGCTTTTTTGAGATACGAGAAGTTCGATAGAAGAAAAGGCAAGCTGGTATTAGATCATGCAGATCAGTTGCACACGTTCCGAAGTGTATCCGATAAAAGACCGATAAGCTAGCAATTTTGCGGCAATGCTCAAGACTGTTAAGTGTTTTATGCACAGGAGTGTCATTGCCTATAAGTCTTTTGACACGTCTTTCAATCTATTCCAGAGTCTCCAGCTGATACTTAGCCGATCCATCCCAAATTCCCAATTCAGCATATGACACAAACTGTTATATTCACGTACCTACAAATGTCATGAAGTGCATACGCAATTTCAGATTTTTTAATCTGTGCAAGCGTTTGACCGCCGGATGTCATCTTGCACCGGTATGTGCCGGTCGTTATGAAATTTTTCATTAAGACCTGGGAACTTATTTTTGAACTCGCTCTACCAATATTTCCCACGATCTGATGAAATAACGAGCACTGGGGCTACGAGTGTTTTATGGTCCACTTTTGTATCCAATCATCACTCTGCAGTCATTTATGATCACTAATGTTTATGTGACGTGCGAAATGCTCCAATTTTAAGCGCTTGCTTTTGAACCACTCGTTTAATTTCGATTGATTCGAACGTTCACTACGTTCCTAACTTCACATTAGACACTTGACGACTACCTACCGTCTCGCCAAGCGTGAATTATTGTCTTGAACCCTCATTCTCTTTATGAGAGAATGCCCAAAGTCTCAGCAATTGGAACATAAAGGTCATCCACTGCATATGACTAGCTGGTAAATTTAACTCGCGTTAGTTAAGTTGAGTTAAGCTGAATTTTGTGCTATTTGTTAATACAAATGACAAAAAAAAAATCATTTGGTTTTAATATTACAATATTGTTCTCATTCACCTTCATATCCTTGGAATTGTTTTAAAAGGGAGCTGCTATTTAAATAGACTAGCAATACGAATAGTGTTTTGGCGTGATAAGGGAATCAGGGAATCTAATCGTGATATTTAAAAACAATACGTAAACACGTCGAGTGAGTTTAAAAATAAGACACCAGTGTGGACCGGGCAGCGCGCAGCCTTAAATGTGACTGCAGCCTTAATACCGTTAGCGGAGTTTTCATTAGCACACTGTTCGCTCGCTTTTACTGCTCGTAAGCCTTTATAGTGGATGGAACACTTTATTGTTATTATTTTTCGCGCCAAGGGCGGGCTTCTGATTTTTATTTGTGTCCTCCTGACATTAGTTGATGAGTTTTCTCCAAGGAAAGATTTTATCCTTTATTTATTTACAAGCATCTGCTGTGACATAGTCTGTTGACTTGATTTCTTTTAGTTATTCTGTCTTCCAACTATTAGATATTAGGACAGTTTATCCAAACATCATGATCAAAACTTTCATATCGATACTAATTTTTAATCCCCGACCAAAAAAAGGGTGTTATAAGTTTGACGTCGATGTGTGTCTGTCTGTGGCACCGTAGAGCTCAAACGGATGGGCCGAGTTCTATGCAGATTTTTTATTTGAAGATTAATAATATACGTGCGGATGTTTTTAGTTATGTTTGGTTAATATCGATTCAAGATGGCCGTCTCCGCAAAATGGCGGACAAAATATTTCTTCTCAACCCATCTCAATATGGGTATCAAATGAAAGGGATTGACTAGTAAAATATTATACACTATAACAAATTTCAAATCCAAGATGGCCGACACAACAAAATGGCGAATTATATTATTTTTTTCACTACTACCTCAATATGGGTATCAAACGAAAGGGCTAAACTAGTAAAATACTTTGCACTATGACAAATTTCAAATCCAAGATGGCCGCTACCACAAAATGGCGAAATACATTTCTTTTTTCACAACTCCTTTAATATGGGTATGAAATGAAAGAGCTTGACTAGTAAAATATCCGAGGTTTCGTTAATCAATTTTTTTAATTTTGTTCTTGTATAAAGTTGAAGAAGTTTTTTGTTTGCACGCGCTCATCACATGAACAACTGGATCAATAAAAAAAAATATTTCACCGCTGGATATGTACTTACGTGGTCGCTGCGGGCTATACTTTATATATAAGTAATAACACAGGCGAAGCTGGGGCGTACCGCTAGTTAAAAATGTTAAAAAAATTGCGATGACATCTGGGTCGAAAATATCCCATTCTTATTAGTTCGTCAACTAGATTATGGATTAATTTAGGACATGTGGCCTCGTGGCTTAGTGGTAGTGGTAGTCGTGGGTTTGATCCCCACCCAGTGCAAATATTTGTGTAGTGTATTCAAATATTTGTACTGTGTCTGGGTGTTTCTATGCATAATAAGTATGTATTTACAACTGTATAAGTATTATATCAGCTATCTGGCTGCCATGGTAAAAGCTTTGCTTAGTTTGGGGTCCGATGGTGTTGTGTGTGAATCCACTAACACTGTCCACTAACATTTGTTTATTTGTTTAAGTATTTTTCATTTTATCAAACTATTTCCAATCGATAAAGAAGATTCATAGGCAGATCATAAAACTTCCAAAGTGAGGATTGCAAATTCATGAGGATCGCAAAATGCAATTCAATTCTTTTTCATAGAAATTGTACCATGAAATGACGTCACTCGAAATTTCTAAGCACAGTCTTCATCATGTTTGTTTGTGAAACAAAAGGATCAGTCTTCATTTGTTTGTGAACAAAAGGAAAAAATTGCACACAATTTTAAAATCTAGCTGACGCACTAGTTATTTAAATATATATTTTTTTTCGTAAAAAGTAACAAGACGAGCAGGACATGTGCCTGATGGTAAGCAACATGCCTGCCACAAAACAGCACAGTGGCACGCAGCTATTGGAACATGAAGAGTCCAAATTATAATCTATATCTCTAAGCCCTGTAATTTCTCTGGAAACATTGCCCTTCAAACCGGAACACAGTAATGTTTGCACATTACAGCTTGCTTGCGATATAGCATATCGCAATAATTTTGTGATATAACTCAAAGTGTTCGAACTGAGATTACACGTGTTACAGATTACATTTGTTTCACTAGATTTAGGAATTTGTCTTTTTGTTTATTCATTTTTTGTTTTTGTGTTATATCTATCTATCTATCTACACGTGCCGTGAGCCATACAATCCAACATATTGAAGCGAGTGAAGGTAGGTGGATATTTCCGTGAAAAGTTAGCTAATGAACGTCTCATACCAACACAATACATGGCACTTAATGGGAAAATGTATTTTCAACTTTTGTGTTTTCTGATCCCAAATGCGGAAATAATTTGGCACGATTTCATCCTTCTTATTCATAAACGTGTAATGATAGGATTTTAATTAATGTATGTTTTGTCCCGTTATGACGTCTGTTAATTCCCGTCCATAGATTTCGTTTTTTTTGCTTCGACGTCTTTGGTCCCTGCGGACAAACATTGACAAAGAGTATTTCAACAAAAGTACGGTCAGTATAAGCGAGCGTATAAGGGCAATGTTTCCAGAGAAATTACAGGGCTTAAAGATGGAACATCTTAGATCTCTGGATGAAGAGTGCAGTTTTTTTTTTTTTTTTAACTTTTATAGATTTACACTTGACCGCCATCTTGCCTGATGTTAAACGACGATGCGGTCTACGATGGAGCGTGTTTACCTAGAAAAAACCGATTCACTCTCGATTTGAAGACACCAAGATTATAACTATCGGGGAAAACCCACTCAGGCAACTCATTCCACAGCCTAGATGTTCTTATCACAAACGTAGAGTCAAACCTCTTCGTCCGTGTCTTTGGAATATCCACCATGAAACGGTGCCGCTTCTTTGAGTTACGAGAAGTACGATAGAAAAAAGGGCAAGGAGGTATTAGATCATGCAGATTAGTTGCACACTCTCCGAAGTGTATCCGATAAAAAACCAATAAGCTAGTATAGTATAGTTCAGTCCTAAGTAATGATTTGGACTCTTCATGTTTCAATAGCTGCGTGTCGCTGTGCTGTTACGTGGCAGGCATGTTGCTTACCTTCAGGCACACGTCCTACTCGTCTCGTCACTCTTTATTAAAAAAAGCAGTTGCTTTATGTTCCCGGTGCTAGGACTCGAAGTCATCTTTCACAATAAGAGAGTCAAGGCCACAATCCTCTACGCGGGCAAAGTTCAAGTTTGCAAATGAGATATGTCCTTGAAAGATCTTTCATTTATTACTAGAAGTGCTCCACGGTTTCACCCGCATAGTTTCCGATCCTGCTAATTTCCTGGGATACAATACAAAACACTTTATTATACCACAAAACAATCCAGAAATACAGTGATTATACTTAAAATTAGACATTTTGGGCACAAAAGGCGATCTTATCGCTTATAACGATCTCTTACAGATAATCTTTTGAGTGCTTGGACAGGGTAAAAAGTTAGTGGTGTGGTTTCCTTGATATATGTAGATAGATAATTGCACAGATACAATAAATACCATTTACAAGTAGGTACATATTAGATATTAGGTTGTTAAACAAATAAGTTTTACAACTAAATAAATGCGAAAATATAAATAAATATAGCAAGATGATTACAAAAATAAATAGTACAAAATAGACGTACATAAACACATTACACACATACTAAAATACACAGAGTAAAAGACATACTATATATACAGATTTACACAACAATATAACTAGGGTAATGTTGCCAAATCTGATTCTTAAGCGAGTCAACGCTCTGAGCTCGCCTGATGGTCACCGGAACAGCATTCCAGAGTGCAACAGCCCGTACGCAAAACGAAAAGCCAAAAAAGGATCTCGAGTGAGATGGAGTACACAGGAGAAGATTTGTAGATGTCCTAAGATTGACAGCATGAGTGTCGCAAAGGAAAGTGAAACAAGAACTTAAGTACGAGGGCGAGGAAGGGGTAAAAATAATTTTATATAAGATAGAGAGAGAATGCGTGTATCTCGACGTTGACGAATTGGGAGTCACTTGAGCTTTGAGCGAAACTGAGATATGTGATCATATTTCCGAACACCGAAAATAAATCTGATGCAAAAGTTCTGAAGGCGCTCAAGCATGTCAAGTTGTTCCTGTCTAAGATGGAGGTAACAAGCATCCGCGTAGTCTAGGATAGTAGAAGAAGTGATCGGGCTAACGCAAACTTGATGGCAGTGGGTAAGAAATTACGGATTCTTCTTAATGACGCTGCTGAAGCGTACAGCTTACGCTTTACAGATCGAATTTAAGGGTCCCATGTGAAACAACTATCAAAGATAATACCAAGGTTTTAACCTCCGTACTATAAGACACAGTTGCACCGCTAAAAACCTTTGGTGATTGTCTTTAAGTCAACCATCGAAACCAGCCGGGAACTTCCTATAAAAATAGCTTGAGTTTTAGAAGCGTTGACTAAGAGAAAATTAGCACAATTTTTCAACACGGAGCAAGTCAACATTGACTGACATCACCGCTTCGTCCAAGCTATTCAACTAAGCTTGAGATTCTTGCTCTTGAGAGGCTTGAGATTCCCTTGGAAGTCGTCAGCATAAAGGTGGTGGGAAGAAGATATATGAGAAGTTACTGCGTTTATAAAGATTGCAAAAAGTACAGGGGAGAGAACGCCGCCCTGAGGAATGCCGGATTGCGTATCGCACCATGAAGAAACAATCTCTTGTATACTTATACAAAGTAGCTCATTTGTTATTCCAGATCTCTGTACCAAATTTCATTAAAATCAGTAGTTTTTGCGTGAAAGAGTAACAAACATCCATCCATTCATTATATTCACAAACTTTCGCGTATATATATCACTCATAGTTGAATTCGGTTGCCTAGAAGGGAACAGTTTTAGTAATAAGACTGCCATTTGTTTCACTACCTTTAAGTTTATGTAATTTTGTATTGTAAATGATAAATTCTCTCTATCTGCATTTTTCTCGGAACACGCTGGTTTTTCACGATAAAATATCGTTTCATCATTAGCAAGTGGCAACAAACTAGTAAACCTGCACTTGGCAAAATACAAGGTGCAAGATGGATGCAATAATCAGTATATTTATACACATGTAATATATTCATGTACTAGTTGTCCAGCCTGGCTACGCCCGTGGTACATAATATTATCGCCAACACTCACCGGTCACGTAAATATCCAATGATAAAATATTCTTTCAAACAAAACATCTTTTCAGCTTTATAATTATAGTATTGATTTATCTATCTATTCTATGGTATTAATATAAAAAGATTTCACGTCCCTTGCATTGAAGGCTTACCCAGAGCAAATGACCTTGAGTATTTCTTACCTCTTCACCCACCGCAAGATAGAGCAAGAGAGAAACAGAACGATTTGTTACTGTTTTACGCTCAAATTTTAGAATAAACTCCTTGTAAAATTAGATTTTGATATTTCTAATAATGTTCTTAATCAAATTGTCTATCCGTTGGTGTAAGTACAAAAGCTAAATAATGGCGATTTTTCAAGTAGATGCATGATAAATAAAATTATTTCTAAATTTTATGGTTTCGACATGAGCAATTTAACAAAATTTAAAACAATTTAAAAACAAGAAAATACCATTTTTAAGGTCTTGCAGAAGATCTTGCAGAAGTTTAATGTATTGTTACTAATTGATATATGTTATAGATGAAGATGAAAATTTTACAAAAAACTCATTTAAGTACATAAAGAAATGTATTTATCTATCGATATACTGACTAAACAAGTTGCTAATAAAATCATTCGTAGTGGCTCCCACAAGTTAGGAGCAAAGTAAGCAGTTCAGTTCCCGGCGAGACTCCGAGGTGCACTAACCGGCAGCTTTACGAGCCCAGTGCCATAGTTACGCGGTAAATTCATTACCTAAATGTTCTAGATTTTTCTAGCAAGCACCGCTGTAATAATTTTCACTTATTCACTTATAGTACCGTACTAAGGGTCTTTTTAAAAAATACTTTTATTTTGTGTTTTTATGCTTCCGTGTTCCGTGTTTTCCACCACCACAATACACCGTCCGTGAGTTTTTTAATTAATTTATTTAAATAGCTTATTTTTGAAAAGAAGTCTTCTTTGAACGCGTTAGGCGTTTTTTGAGAATAGAAAAACTCGGGATGTTATTATCTTTATTGGGATGGAAAAACACAAGATAACTCCCGACACTGTTACCTAAACTCGCGACACTGCAGCTTAAACTCGCGACACTGCAGCCTGAACTCGCGACACTGCAGTCTGAACTCGCGACACTGCAGCCTGAACTCGCGCCACTGCAGTCTGAACTCGCGACACTGCAGTCTGAACTCGCGACACTGCAGTTTGAACTCGCGACACTGCAGCCTGAACTCGCGAAACTTTTAACATAACTTGTACTCTGTAATACTATATACGATTTTTGAAAGGGACTACCTCCAAATTGTTATCTATTAGCGTAGAATCGCGTTAAAACACACAGTTGAATAGACAACTTCCTCCTTTTTTGAAGAAGTCGGTTAAAACAATAGACTCGTATTAACGCGTAAAGTGCGTAAATACCTTATCGTCAGCGTTTCCCGCTCGAGCGCAGTAAACTGGCTCGTTTACGAGGCCGCCACCGCCACTCGTAATTAGAGATCCGATGCCGGGAAATTACCGTTCACATCGACAGGTGCACCCGCGCGCATTACCCTCCATTCTGCTATCTCTACACTATCAACATCATGGCATAACCAGACCACTAAATGTTCCCAATGCTGGGACCGTGGGCCTTTTATCACAAAGAGATACCAAAGGCATAATCCACCATGCTAGCCCAGTCCAGGGTGGTGGAAGACACATGACCTTGCAAGATTCTTGGTTCACCGATATTTTCTTCATTGTTTTTATGTTAGCGGCTCTTTCCACATGACTTCCAAAACACAATAGTGTGCGTGAGATTCGAACAGAGGCTTTAGCAATTTATGTAATACGTGTAATATATGTATAATACATCTCAGATTTAAGTTTTAAATATTTTTTTTTAAATAAGAAATGACGAGATGAGCACGACATGTGCCTGATGGTGAGCATCTTGCCTGCCACATAACAGCATAGTGACACGCAGCTATTGGAACATGAAGAGTCCAAATCATTACCTATCTGCACTGTGCTTATCACCCAGAGATCTAAGATGTTATATCTAAGTCTAAGCCCTGTCATTTCTCTGGAAACATTGCCCTTCAAACCGGAGCGTAGTATAAAATGAAAATGCACTACTTATTTTATAATCTTCAAGCAGTGTAAACGAGGCCTTACAACTGAGTTTCTATACACACTCGTGTATATTCTGTGTCACTCGATGGAAATTGGGGCGTGAAAGTTGGGAATTAGCGGGACTGTGGAAAATGTGACGTCATAAATATTAAGTTTTTTGCTGTTCACGTTTGTTCCTTACTGTGGAACTTTTTCTTTAAACGTAGAAAACAAAAAATGCTATGTTTTTAAATTGTTTGTTTATACTACGGCTGCAGAAAAGTAGAAAAGAAAATTTTAACGTAGTGAAATTTGATGTGAGAAAGTTACGGCTGGTCTAATAAGTGATGGCGACCTCCACGTGTGCAATAGAACTCTTTTTTTCTGGTGTTCAAGTTTTTCTGCCTGTCAGTCTGAATGTAGTAGTGGCGTAGTGGTAGGAGTCTTTGCAGAGTCCGTCTGGGGAAGTACAAGAACTTTGCCAGTAATTCACCGACAAGCAGTAATGTGCTCCGTTCCGATTAGAAGGGCAATATTTACAGTGAAACCACAGGGCATAGAAATAAAAGTGACTTATATCTCTGGGTGACGAGCGCAGTGCTACGTAATGATTTGGACTCTCAATGTTCCAATAGCTGCGTGTTACTGTGCTGTTATGTGGCAGGCATGTTGCTTACCATCAGGCAGATGTCCTACTCGTCTCGTCACTCTTGACTATAAAATATATATATGTGGCAAAGTTGCGAGTTATATTTTATAAAGAGTGATAAGTATAATTTAATACACCTTGCTTTCTTTCCATCTACTTGCTCTTATAGGTAAAGTGATTATATGTCATAGTTCCAGCCCACAGACTCATACAAAGAGCTATGTCTCCACTTTCGTAAAACCAACTAGACTGCGTTCCCGTTCCCTGGTTTTCCTTGATGAACATAATCTCGATGTCTTCAAGTTGAGACTGAATGGGTTTCTTCTAGACATAGATTTCTTTATGATTCTAGGCAAGTCCGTGCTATTGTAAACCACATCCTATAATATAAAGAGATAAAACATATAGTAGGAACACGGATTTATGATGTAAGATTTTATTAGTAAGCGGATTGCAGCAGAGAGCAAGAGTCTCGCCCCACGTCACTTGTACAGTCAAGATCAATATCTTCTATCTAATATATAAAATTCTCGTGTCACAGTTTTTGTTGCCATACTCCTCCGAAACGGCTTGACCGATTTTGATGAATTTTTTGTACTTATCCGGTATCTATGAGAATCGGCCAACATCTATTTTTCATCCCCTAAATGTTAGGGGTAGTCCACCCTAAATTTTTATTTTATTTTTAGACAAAATTTTTAATTTCTATTATTTTATGATACAACATACAAAAATACATACAATGCTCAATTTTACCATTCTACGATCAACCCTTATTTTTTAATAGCCATTTTAGTAATTTAATCATTTTCCTCTCCGGTCGAAAACTGATCAATCGTCATTTAATTAGTCATCCCCGCCAGTTGTCTACAGGTGTCACTTCTGACCCAGTAAACAGCACGATAATTTGGGGATCAAAAGTAGTCTATAGCATATATATAGTTAGTACACGGTAATCTCGGGAACTATCGGACCGATTTAAAAAAATCATTCACCGTTCTTTCATATGTACGTAATCCTTGAATGATGTAGGTTATATATATGTACCACGGGCGAAGCCGGGGCGGGCCGCTAGTAATCTTATATCTTTAAAGGAGCAATTCTAGTAGGTATATATATTATATAATCTGAATCTCGGAAACGGCTCGAACGATTTTCATGAAATTATGTATACATGAGGTTTCGGGGACGATAAATCGATCTAGCTAGGTTTTATTTTTTTGAAACATCATTTTAATCGCGTTTTTAGACAATGAAAAACAATGTCATTAGAATACGATAACTTATTTCGCCACTGTTCTTTACGTCTAAATGACTCAGACAGAATATGCTCGCTCTCGGAGTCAACAGGCCCTGGTCCGAATCCTGATGGTTACACTCGGAATTTTTCTTTTTGTTCTTTTTTTTCTGAGAAAATGTATACTTAGAGCCTTTTATAAATATCTTATACTTAGAGCATTTAATTCGTATCTAAGTAGGTCTAAAGTATATAAAAACTAACTAGTTGTTGTATTTAAGTGACATGTTCCTAATTAATATAAGTTGTATTTTCCTATGTATTAGACTCACTTTTATTTATTGTATTTTGGATGATTGTGTATATTATGTATTAATTTGTTTTATATTGCAGTATTTAATTATTAGTATTAGGAAAAGTGTCACCTCGCTTCGCCTAACCATGTTTGTAGGCGAATTTCCTTTAAGCTGGTTGCCTGGAAGAGATTGCTCTAAGCAATAAGGCCGCCATTTGTGGTGCTAGTTCATAAGTGTTCTACTGTAATATTTCTGTTCTTGTGTCACAATAAAGAGTTATCTATCTATCTATAAAGTCATCATCACTACGTAATTCGTACCTGCCTAAATATCATTTAAAAACCCGAGCAAAGCTCGGTCAACCAGGTACTTAGTAGTTTATACAGTGACGTGATTTTATTTTAGTTTTTTTTTTAAATAAAGAGTGACGAGACGATCAGGACATGTGCCTGATGGTAAGCAACATGCCTGACACATAACAGCACAGTGACACGCAGCTATTGAAACATGAAGAGTCCAAATCATTACCTAGCACTGCACTGCGCTCGTCACCCAGAGATCTAAGATCTTATATCTCCTGGGTTTATTGCGTGGATATCGGACTTCTTGAGGGATCGATCCATACGAGTCGTCATTGATGGCTGCTCGTCGGATCAAATGGCTATCAATGCCGGAGTCCCTCAAGGGTCGGTACTCTCTGCGACGCTCTTCCTGCTACATATCAACGATCTGTTGAAGCCCGGTATTTTTGGGTACGCAGATGATAGCACCGTCGTAGAGAGTTATATATCTAGCGCAAGAGCCAGTGGGCAACAAACTCAGCTATTGAGAGAGAATATGATCGAGCGGTTGAACTTGGCCCTTGAGGCAGTCTCTCGGCAGTCATCGGGGCGATGCCAATTTGGCCAGGTTTAACGAAGGAAAGACACAGGCGTGTTTGTTCTCGGCCAAAGGGAGTCCGTTCCAACTGACTCCTACTTTTCGTGGCGTGTCCGTGCCGGTTACTGACCATCTCGAGCTTTTGGGCGTTTCTCTGTCATCGACGCTCAACTTTGGCACATATATTGAGTCTAAGGCTAAATTAGCCGCCAAAAAACTAGGTGTCCTCTCAAAGGTGCGAAGATACTTCAACTCTGAACAGTTGCTCACGTTATACCAAGCACAGATTCGCTCCTGTATGGAGTACTGCTCGCACCTTTGGGATGGATCGGCTAAGTATCAGCTGGGGACTCTGGAATCGATTGAGAGACGTGCCAAAAGACTCATAGGCAATGACGCTCTTGTGCGTAAAAGACTTCAAAGTCTTGATCATCGCCGCAAAATCGCTAGCTTATCGGTTTTTTATCGGATACACTTCGGAGAGTGTGCAACTGATCTGCATGATATAATACCACCTTGCCCTTTCTTCTATCGGACTTCTCGTTCCACAAAAGGGCGGCATCGTTTCATGGTCGATGTTCCAAAAACGCGAACGAAGAGATTTGACTCCACGTTTGTGATAAGAACGTCTAGGTTGTGGAATGCGTTGCCTGAGTGGGTTTTCCCTGATGGTTACAATCTTGGTGTCTTCAAATCGAAAGTGAATCGGTTTTTTCTAGGTAAGCGCGCTCCATCGTAGACCGCATCGTCGCTTAACATCTGGCGAGAAGGTGGTCAAGTGCGAACCTATTATAGTTAAAAAAAAAAATATATCTCTAAACCCTGCAATTTCTCTGGATGGTTTTAGTAGTTTTTAGTAACTGAATCCTCGGTACCTACTCACCAGCAGTGTGGCTAGTGAGACTTCACCCGTGAATCACCGATCGATCCCACAGGCATAACGTATTTTCACGCTTAACATACGAACTCATGCTGAGGCCACGATCCAAACTACGTAGAGGTATGTTACGATTTTGTGTTAACTATTATAGGTTTACTCATGACTGTCATCTCTCTCGGGACTATGCGGTATATGATGGAACCTGTTTACCTTGAAGAAATCAATTCACTTTCGATTTGAAGACACCAAGATTAGTAATGTAGACGTTTTTATAACATCTTAAAAACCTGGAACTGTAAGGCTAAGAACTCATGGAGCGTTTTCAAACCACGACTGCGCGTGGGCGCGGTTGGAAACCGCTCCATGAGTAGCCTAACTCCTCATTTATATTTTATTTGTAGTGCTCGCGGTTTTACCGCCCAGCTCCCGACCCGTTATTTTCCGTTGTCAAAGTGTGGCCTTTGTCTTATTGGAGACTACAATCTGTGTTCCAAATTTCAGCTCGATCCGTTCAGAGGATCCGACGTAATTGAGCAATAATTATCGACCAAACTTTTGCGTTTATAAAACGAGCAGGATTAGCTGTGGCCTATGGCCTAACCTATTTTCTTTTTTTGGAGTAAAATACATTTACGCATCATCCGCCATGAAGAGCCACGGCCTGGTATGCCGAGCTCGATTATATTTTGAATGGTACCTTTACCGACTAAAATGCTTTAATGATTCTATAGGCTCCCCTCGCGGAGTAACAAGCTATTGGATCCAGTGATGCCCCGTCACTTAACCAGCGGCGCGTCATCTGTTCGGTATAGCTCCATAGATGGTGCGTCGGTTGGCCCTAAACGTCTGATGCCACAGACCTCCAAGCGAAGACGACGTGCGAGCTAGAATATCCTCCCCGATCGTCTGCTCGCCTCGTGGCTCGCTTCCGTGTCCACTCTGCCTCCGGTAAGAGTGAGAGACTTTCTGTCTTGCTATTCCGCCTCACACGACCTCTCACTGCCGAGCGTCTTGGCTGCGCAGATGGTCAGCAGTGAGAAGTACACTCCCACGACCACACCACTAGGGATAGCTGCGGTTCCGTCTCAGTGAACGTGATGCCCACCAAATAATATCGCCTATTCGGTCACGACAGTTCTGCCTCTGCCGCAATCTCACACTTGGTCGCGTCGTCGTTGACGTGTTCGTTTGATCTATATTTCTATTGCGTATCAGAAACATTGACGTGAATCATCATTACTTGTCTAATCTTCGGAACTACTTAAATTAAAATACGTAAATAGTTGATTGACTCGGTTTGTTGATTCTAAAACCAGGATTTCTTCAGATTCTGTGTTAAAAACTTTGAGTGAGATTTGGGCGAGAGCTGGAAGATACTTTCAGAATTCCCGTTCTTTATTTATATACTGTTTGATACAGGAGTCGGGGACATCAGATATTTAGTTTATTTAGGCACATTCTCACACAAGCCTTGCCCAAGTGTGTTCAAATAATTGCAACAATATTACGGCAATTATCGAGCGTGAATCTTGCAAAATAATGTTATCCTAGAATTTTCAAAATCTGAATCTGGGTACTCTATCTATTGATAGAGTGACAAGATCCACACTTCTTTTTACTTATCATATGTTTTAATACGTTCTAATGTTAAAAAAATTGCAGGAATCATCATTACATTTTTTCCTATGTTTTTTTTAATGGCGCACTTGACCGCCATCTCGCGTGATGTTAAGCGATGATGCGATCTACGATGGAGCGTGCTTACCGATTCAGTCTCGATTTGAAGACATATTCATGTATATTGGGATCATATTCCATGCAGATGACAAAGATTTTACTTGGTCTACATAAAAATAAACGCAACTACAACATGATATAATCTTTATTTAATATATTTAGGAACAAAAATTAACACCTATGTTTCAACCAAATTACCTACTTCAATAAGAGTTCTTGGAATTTACAGGAACATTACAACCATTCTCTTTCTGGACAGCTGTTCTAGATTCGCAAAAGTTTGTAAGTCCATTACCAGTTAAACTCCGACCAAAAAAGTGTTAGTTAATTGATTTGAGAATTTGTAGTTTTTTAAAACTCGCCGTGTCTTCTAATAATAATAGTCATTCGTTTACGTAGATTACAAAATTATGAGTTTACGACCATGCGATGCTCCTGGAAATTTAGTTTAGGTACGATTATATGTGTTATCATTTGTTTATTTCACAGTTACTGATTATCGATCATAGAGTCTTATCATGTTATGGTTATTGCTAAATGCAAGTCATTGGATCTTGTACCTTACATAAAATTATGTCAATATTTTTTTTTCTAATGTGACAGGAATGTTTGAGTTCGATTTATCTGTGTTACCTTATAACGGTTTCGCAGAAGGGTTATTTACTTCTTTTGACTCATGAGCTTATATTGTGTTATTGTCTCTGGACTTTCCTTGTAAATGTTACCTTCCTGCTTTCCTACCGATGCAAAGATTGCAAAGATATTTCCTGGGTTCTTGGGATACACATTACCAACTTGCGTGACATTTGCTCCGAATAGAGAGTTTTCATTTGTTCCTCGGTAACCATTATTTTTTTGTACGAGAATAAGTTTTTAAACGTTTGTTATCTTTACTATTATTAAAGTAAGTATTACCAATTTGTACATCTTGAGACCCGAGGATGTACTTTTGGCCATCAGTTTCTGGATACTTTTTGTTTGCTAGATAATCTTTGGAACCATCAACAAGTGATGGTCAATCGGTCTGTTTTGCTTGAGTTTTTACTTCAGGTTGATAATCTAAAGAAGTGCCAAATACTAAGCACCTTACGAACTTATTGAATTCGGCAGAAGAATGGGAATCCGTCAGAGTACATTTTCTGATGAATTTAGTTGGAGAGCCTGCAACAAATTTCGGCAAAATAAATAATAACCCTACTAATATTAAAAATGTCAATGTTTGAATATTTGGATGTTTGTTGCTCAATCACGTCGCAACGTATGAATTGATCGGGCTCAAATTTGAAATGTAGATTATAGTCTGGAAGAACGCATAGATAAGTTTTATTCCGGCAAAATAAAGGGATCGGGAACTACGCGGGCAAAACCGCGGGGCGTTTCTAGTCTATCTTACAATGTGGTTGAGGATTTGATTTGATTTGATTCATGGTTGATATTCTTAAGCCTAGAACGGAAAGGCTTCTCCACTTTTATGATCTAGGCTGTGGAATGCGTTGTCTCGATGGTTACAATCATGGTGTTTTCAAATGGAGGGTAAATCGGTTTCTTCCAGGTTCCAGGGAAGCACACCCCATTGTAGATCACGTCGTCGCTTAACATCAAGTAAGATGGTGCTCAAGTGTCAAAAAAAGGGAGCTTAGTCTTGACGCTTATTAAAAAAGGTGATAACATCGTATTTTGTGAAGAAAGAAATGTTGATGGATGATTGAGTTCAATGCTTACTGCAATGCTATCTGTTTTACCTTTTGACGAGTTTGCAGATGTGTTGTCTTGCGTCTCATGAGCGTGAAATGTGTTATTTTCACCAGACTTTTTTGTATAAAGGTTACCTTCTTGAACGACTACCGGTGCATCATTTTTTCCTGGTTTCTTGGGATACATATTACCACTTGGTCCGATTAGAGAGCTTTCGTTCGTTCCATAAGCATTATTCTTTTGTACGTCTTGAGAACCGAAGATGTACTTTTGGCCATCAGTTTCTGGATAAATGTTGTTTGTTTGATTATCTCGGGGACCATTAACAAGTAGTGGTGCTGCAGTTTGCTTTGCCTGAATTTCGTCCAATTGCGGATTATTTAAGTGCTCTATGTACTCAAGTACGTTAGCATAGTGACCGAACCGGGTTGACTCAGTTGAGGCATCTTGGAGCCCTGCAACAATATGAAAGAATAATAAATAATCCTACACGGTACGGCCGACATTTGTCGGGCACGCCGCCGTCCAGGCGAATCGCTTCGTCATGTTATTTCCGGTTGTTCGCATCTTGCTAACGGAGAGTACTGCCACAGGCACATTCTAGTAGCCAGGATCATCCACCAGCAACTTGCCTGAAGCCGCAGCCTCAGCAAGGGCTTGTCGAGTCTGAGGTGCCATTCTATAAGTACGCACCTTAGTCAGTTCTCGAAAATGGTCGTGTGTCGCTCTACTGGTACCGATTTTTCATCACAGACAGTGTCACTAAAGCCTTTTTCACACGGGGGCAGAACAGTGAGGCAGGACAGTGGGCAGCACAGTTCTGTCTTGACAGTAAACAAGACAGAAAAGCTAATAGCCCGCCGGTCTATTTTTTCGGGGCAGTGTTTTAACTTGCTTTGCATTTGGTGTGGTCTGTTTTACTTAAAATTTGTTTGTTTTGAGATTAAAATGCCACTTCCTAAATTACCAATGGATGAAACTAAAAACTAAAAACTTTCATTTGTCATACGCGTAATCATTCTAAACTCTTTGGGATTTTCAATCCTTATTTATTCTAAAACAACTAAGCTCTGGTCTTCTTGCCACCCAGTTTCTGATCCAAAATTTTATTTTTTATTTATTCCATTATTTACACACTCAATAAGCTCATCCAGAGCTATTTGTGCAGAAATTTTTACTAAACGGCGCAAATATTGCCGTTGTCGTCGTCAACGCTCCATCGCTCACTTGGACTGTCCTGTCTATCCTATAATCCTATATTTGAACGAAACTGTCCTTCCAAACTGTTCTGCCTTACGGTTCTGCCACACTGTTCTGCCCCCGTGTGAAATAGACTTAATAAGCCTGATATCGTGTTGGTAGACCTCCTAGGTCTCGGCGCCGGGCTGTGATCGTCGATATCGCGTCAAATACAACATAACAAATTCAAATAACCTGCTGATCACTTCTACAAAAAAACCGTTACGAGTTATTTTCATTTTTTTTTCGAATTTATTGTTTATTGTTCGAAATTTCGCACTCGAGCTGCAAGATACAAGTCTTGCGCTTAGTTTGGAGCTCACTGCTAATCAACAAATGTATTGTTTTGTCAATTCTGATTTTAATTCTATTAAAGTGTTTAACCATGTCTTTGGAAATAAAATTATTTTATTCTATTATTCTATTCTATTCAATACTGTAATTAGAAGAGCAAGTTCTCATGTTGTATAAAACAGTTGTCATTTAGCTTGCCACTTTAAACACCTTTAGAATTGTTTTAGGTCCACCGGAAATGACTGACTTACTATTTAAACTGATTGACTTATAAACCAGGAATATTATAAATATTATCTTTCTATGCAGTTCTAGATTAGCAGATGTTTCTAAGCCCAGTATTCTCTGATCTCTGAGCAATAAAATGTTCATTAATTGATTTTAGTAGTGCTACATTTTTTAAGCTGATTGCTTCTGGTTTATACTTAATAGTCATTGGTTTGTAGCCTCGTGGATTCCAATCAATAATTTTTTTATTCTGCGACGCTTGATGAGCCATCGAAATCAGTTCAAACGTGTTTTTTTTTTTTAATTTGGCAGTTACTAAATTTTGATCATCGTGTCTTTTATCTCATGGTTAACCATTAAGGCTAACTGCTGAATTCAATGTCAATAGATCTGATATTTAATACTTTAGTTTAACTTTGAACTCGTCAATTTTTTTTTGGTGGAGTGACGAGCAGAATTTGTGCCTGATGATAAACAACATGCCTGCCCATAACAGCACAGTGACATGCGGCTATTGGAACATAAAGCAACGCACTGCGCTCGTCACTCGGGGATATAAGGTGTTTTATCACTTAGCTCAGTAATTTTTCAAGAAACATTGACCTTCAAACTGGAATACTGTAAGATTGCTTGGCGGCAGAATAGCTGGCAAAAGTGTGGTACTTCCTCAGGTGGACTCTGCAAAGAGCTAGTACGAGAAACTTTTCTTACTCTCACATAGATGTTGATAGATGATTGAGTTCAATTCACCTGTCTTACCTTTTAACGGTTTCGCAGAAGTGTTATTTACTTGAGTCTCATGAGCTGGAAATGTGTTATTTTCTCCGGACATTTCTGTATAAATGTTACCTTTCTGAACGATTACTAATGCATTGATATCATTTTTTCGTGGATTCCGATTCCGGCTTCCAAATGACTTTGCTGAGGCATTTTGAAGCCCTGAAATAAAACACACCAATGATTAATAATTATTGACAATTATTTGATTTTTTGATTTTGAATGATTTGATTGATTATTAATAAGACAAAAGATTGTGATAAAACAGCTTTATACTTACACAAACACTCAAAGACCGCGATTAGCAGAATACACATTAAATTGCTGCACGTCTTCATGCTCTGGCCGTTTCGAAGCGAATATTCTATGACGCGGTCCATCAGCTCTTTTAAATATATAGGTATATCTGATACTGGTGACCAATCTACGCTGTACTTGATAAATCCGCAATTACCGTTTCCTGTAATGTCAAAGCCAGGAACGAAAATATGTTTTTGAAACATATTTAATTAGTCCTAGTTGAGGAAAACTTGATCTCTCTTAAAATAGTTATCGCTATTAACGTATACTACAAATGTGTTATCACCGGGTTTATCAGCAGGTTATTTGCTAATAAGGTCACGCAGGATATTCTTAATGACTCGCGTCATTAACAATAATTAAATTAAAGCGCTATAGCTGTTATGTTATTAATAATTATTATAACAAGAACAAAATTAAAAATTTTGATTAACCCCCCACTACCTCGGATTTGTTATCTGTACAACATTCTACTAGTCAAGCCCTTTCATTTGATACCCATATTAAGGGAGTTGTGAAAAAAGAAATGTATTTCGCCATTTTGTGGTAGCGGCCATCTTGCATTTGAATTTTGTCATAGTGCGTAATATTCTACTAGTCAAGCCCTTTCATTTGATACCCATATTGTGGTAGAAGTGAAAAAAATAATATAATTCGCCATTTTGTGGTGGCGGCCATCTTGGATTTGAAATTTGTTATTATGTATTGTATTCTACTGGTCAAGCCCTTTCATTTGATACGCATATTGAGGTAGGTTGTGAAGAAATATTTTGTCCGCCATTTTGTGGAGGCGGCCATCTTGAATCGATATTAACCAAACATAGCTAAAAACATTTGCACGGATATCAACCTTCAAATAAAAAACTGCATTGAAATCGGCCCATCCGTTTGAGCTCTACGGTGCCCACAGACACACACACACAGACAGACAGACAGACAGACAGACAGACAGACAGACAGACAGACAGACAGACAGACAGACAGACAGACAGACAGACAGACAGACAGACAGACAGACAGATAGATAGACAGACAGACAGACAGACAGACAGACATCGACGTCAAACTTATAACACCCCTTTTTTTGGTCGGGGGTTAAAAATTAAGTTTATCGTTACTTTAAATGCAATAGTTGGGCAATGTTTCCAGAGAAATTACAGGGCTTAGAGATATAAGATCTTAGATCTCTGGGTGACGAGCGCAGTGCAGTGCTAGGTAATGATTTGGACTCTTCATGTTCCAATAGCTGCGTGTCACTGTGCTGTTATGTGTCAGGCATGTTGCTTACCTTCAGGCACATGTCCTGATCGTCTCGTCACTCTTTATTTAAAAAAAATATTGAAAAGTAAATAATAAAATAAATAAATAAATATTGGTGGACAATTCACACAACAACCATCTGACCCCAAACTAAGCAAAGCTTGTAATACGGCCAGATAGCTGACATAATACTTATATAGTTCTAAATACATACTTATTATACATAGAAACACCCAGACACAGTGCAAACATTTGAATTCATCACACAAATATTTGCACTGAGTGGAATCGAACCACGACCCTCGGCGTCGCAGGCAGAGTTACTACCCACTAAGCCACGCGGCCAGTCATGATAAGATAATAACATGATATCATCCTTACGTTCGACCATTTGTTTGAGTCTTTGGAACGTTAACCATGAAACGATGTCACTTTTTTGAGCTGCAATCAGTTCGATAGAAAAGAGGGCAAAGTGGTATTAATTCATGAATTCATGCAGAACCACACTGTATGCACAATCCTCGAAATGAATTCGATAATAAATCTGGTGAGGGTATTATTTCCAGCATTTCAAAAGTCGCCATAAGCTTCTAAATTTGAAATCGTAAATAAAGTGAAAATTATCCATTGATAACTGTACTTATTATTTTAACGTCAATTAGTAAAAACCAAAATTAAGAGCATACAAATAGCTTAAATATGTAGGTACATTTTTAAAGGTTCAGGCGCTGAAAAGAGCCATATGCCACTTTTTAAACATATATCTAACAAAATGTATATGGTTTGAGATTTTATATACAATATATGTTATTCTTGAATATATTTATTCGGTGACCAATGATTTCTATATATATACTAGATGTCCGCCCCAGCTTTGCTCGTGGTACATTATATAGTACTCATCAGGATCCCGTACATATACAACGGTGAAAGAATGACTGAAATCGGTTCAGCTATTCCTGAGAATATCGCTTTCAAACAAAACACCTCTTCAGCTACCTGCTACGCCATCTGTCGGAAATTGGTTGTACCAACTCAGATTAAAAAAAAATGATTAGCAAAGGCTTTATATTCAAGAGGTATGTAATCTGTGATATTCAATGACGCAATCTTAGACACATGCTGTCATGTGTCATGTCAAAGCACGAAACGTACGACTCCTAAAAAGGAGTCTATATTACTATATTTTTTCCCGATTTTGTTACATTCTTGATTCATGCTCCGCTTCTATTAATAGTAGCATTATTTTCTATAGCCTAATAGCCTTCCTCGATAAATGGACTATCCAATAGAAAAATAATCTTTCAATTCGGACCAGTACTTCCCTAGATCCTCGCGTTCAAACAAACAAACAAACTCTTCAGCTTTATTTCAGTAGGCCTCAGTTACTTCTTACCCTCGTGACAAACTATTCTCTCGCACTTGACCACTTTTATTTTATATACTGATTGATATAGGAATCGGGAACATCAGATACTTAGGCACATTCTCACACAAGCCTTGCCGAAGTACTGTGTTCAAGTAACTGCAACAATGCTACGACAATTATCGAGCGTGAATCTTGTAATGTTATCTTAGAATTTTCAAAATCTGAATCTGCACTCTATCATTAACCTTGATCTAAACATCTACGCTTCTATCTACTTATTTTATGTTTTGTAAGTTCTTATTTTTAAAATTTTGCGGAAATTGTCATGATAATTTTGTCCTATGGCATCATTTTCCATGCAGATAAGAAAGAAAATACTTAGTCCACATAAAAATAAACATAACTACAACATGATATAATCTTTAATTCATTTATTTAGGCACAAAAAATGAACACTTATTTTTCAACCAAATTATTTACCATTATAACCATTATCTTGCTGGATAGTTCTATCGTAGATTCGCAAAAGTTTGTACATAAGTCCGTTACCGTTGATCTCCGACCAAAAAAAGTGTTAATTCATTGACTTGAAAATTTTTTGTTTTTTCGAACTCGAAGTGTCTTCTAAAAGTCATTCGTTTATAGTCTCGTGGATGACAATCAATATTTTTTTATCACGCTCATGCAAATTTAGTTCAAATGTTTTTTTTTTATTTCGCAGCTACTGAATTTCGATCATCGAATCTTTTATCATAATATTATGGTTATTAGTTAACTGCTAAATGCGGGTCATTGGATCTTGTATCCTTATATGTACCTTTGAATTTGTCAATTCATTTTTTCTAATATGACAGGAATGTTGATGAATGTATGAGTTTGATGGATCTGTGTTACCTTTTACCGGTTTCACAGAAGTGTTGTTTCTTGAATTGTTGAACTGAATAGAGACTTTTCATTCGTTCCTAGGTAAGTGTTATTCTTTTCCACGAGAACAGGTTCATACAAGTTTGTCCCTTCACTATTTTCAGGGGGAAAATATTACCAGTTTGCTCGTCAGGTCGGGAGACGAATGTTTCTGCATAATTTGCTGGATAAATGTTGTTTGTTCTATAAGTTTGGGAAGCAAAAGCCATTACAGGTCCTTTATTCTGTTTTGTCTGAGTGTTTTTATTTTAGAAATCTAGAGACTTCATAAGGCTAGCGATGGTAATTTTTGGCTTTGCGACGTCATTAAAATAGCTTCCGATTGATTCTGCTGAGACATTTTGGAGCCCTGAAATAAAACACGACAATAATTAAAAATCTACAATACCTACATTATACAAAAATATAAACCAGCTTTAAAACAAAAAATGCATTAATATTAGTAAAAACTTATGTTGCACTAAAAAGGGTATATGTACTAAAAACTATTGCCTACAATCCTACAATTTAGTCTGGATGATAGTTGTAGATATCTACTTAGTCTGTGTTGTAGATTTCACAAACGTTATGAAACACGATCCTGAGAACACAAAATTGTGTAAATGAATTAATAAAAATTTGTTTTGCACTAAAAGGGTTAAAATAAACTATTTAACCCCCGACCAAAAAAAGGGGCGTTATAAGTTTGACGTCGATGTCTGTCTGTCTGTCTGTCTGTCTCTGTGTGTGTGTGTCTGTCTGTGGCACCGTAGAGCTCAAACGGATGGGCCGATTTCGATACGGTTTTTTTATTTAAAAGTTAATATCCGTGCGGGTGTTCTTAGCTATGTTTGGTTAATATCGATTCAAAATGGCCGCCTCCACAAAATGGCGGACAAAATATTTCTTCACAACCTACCTCATTATGGGTATCAAATGAAAGGGCTGGACTAGCAGAGTACTATACGCTATAACAAATTTCAAATCCAAGATGGCCGCCACCACAAAATGGCGAATTATAAAATTTTTTTCACTACTACCGCAATATGGGTATCAAATAAAAGGGCTTGACTAGTAGAATGTTGTACAGATAATAAATCCGAGATAGTCGGGGGTTAATCAAAATTTTTAATTTTGTTTCTTGTTTATACAAAAAATTAAACCAACTTCAAAGCCACACTAGGCACTCAAATACGCAAACTAAATTACTATACTTATTATTAGCGCTACTCACTCATCTATTAGAAGTCGGTGCCAGTCCTGTCAAAAATCTAGTGGACGTAGTTAGTATGCCTAAGTACTATCTATATACTACCTGTTAGACTTGACTGGCACCAACTTCAAATAGATGAGTGAGTAGCGCTTATAACGTAATTAAAAATATATAACATTTTTTTTTTTTTTGAGTGTCTATTTGTGGTTTTGAAGTTGGTTTTATTTTTTGTATAAATAAAACAGTTTATTTTACCTTTTACCTTTTTTAGTACAAAACAAATTTTGTGAAAGAATTTACAATTCCTTTTTAGGGTTCTGTAGCCAAATGGCAAAATACGGGACCCTTATAGATTCGACATATCTGTCTGTCTGTCCATCCGTATGTTACAGCCACTTTTCTCCGAAACTATAAGAGCTATACTATTGAAACTTGGTAAGTAGATGTACTCTGTGAACCACATTAAGTTTTTACACAAAAAATAGAAAAAAATAAAAAAGTTTGGGGTATCCATTACTTAAAAATGAAACTCAAAAAAAAAACCATCAAACAATACGTGTGGGTTATCTACGGATAGGTCTTCAAAAATGATATTGAAGTTCCTAACATATCCCCCTGTAACTTCTAAAATAAGATAATGACAGAAATAAAAAAAATGTATGATGTCCATTACCATGTAAACTATCAACGAAAATTGGTTTTAATGAGATCTATAAAGTGTTTTTATTTTAATACATCATAAATTCACTATTGTTATAACACTGACAACGAACTACAAGAACTTTTATATTATGTTACTTGCTGCTACGGAAGCCTTCATGGGCGAGTCCGACTCGCACTTGACCACTTATATTTCTAATGTGACAGAAACGTTAATGGATGTATGAGTTCGATGGATCTGTGTTACCTTTAAGGGCGGGTAGGCCGTAATTTTGAATTTTTAAAACAACTTTAAGACCTTTAAAATAGTGTATTAAACTCTGAAAAAAATATATGTATTAGTTAAGGATCTAATCTAGTGCAATTCGCAGTCAATAACACGATTTAATGAATTTTACTTGATAGAAAAAAATCCCAAAGTTACCCCTTTTCAAAAGTTTTTCAAGTTTATGACTAAACTAATGATCTTTTTTACTAAATTTTTGTACTCAACGAAAGCCACTAAAAAGTTATAGATGCTTTCGCAGAGTTTGACTTGATAAAAAGTATCAGTTATTCACTATGTTTTAATATCTACCATATATATAGCGCGCCGTTCGGCAGGCCTGATCAGTCGCGTTTCGGCGCTCACGGACGACGGGCCTGTGCTTGATTTTGCAATTTTGACAACCAATAAATTTTAAATATTACGATCATAGTGCCACAGTATAACAATATCAGTAGGTATTACTAGTGAAGCACGCAATGATCTTGATTTTTGATACCGTTTTCATTGAATTGCAAATAGACGCTGATACTAATTAGTACGCTGTTTACTTTATGTTGTAGACCAATAGGAAGTCTCAAAAACTGACGTCGATAACACATCAGTAAAAATTCAATGCAGATACAATGGAAAATAGATTAGTATCGGTAAAATATTCGTCCGTCAAATCAGAGATCGGGATAAGGAAATAATGAGAGGAGAAATCCCTGCGTAATCCCTAATATAAATGCAAGTTAGGTATCATAAATGATACCTAACTTGCATTTATATGCCATTTAGGTAAATTCTTTGGTAGTAAGGTACTCAGTACTTGGAAGAAAAGTCCTCACATACGGATTTTACCACTTTGGAAGAGATTCTTGCGCAAACTATTCAATTTAGAAAAAAATGTTAGGAACTTCAATACAATTTTTGAACACCTATCCATAGATACACGTATGATTTTGATAGATTTTTTTTAAATTTATTTTCCAAGTTTGTGACACCACCAAAATTTGTTGTTTTTTCGTTTTTGTATGAAACTGTTAATATTGTTCATAGAATACATGTACTTACCAAGTTTTAATAGTATACTTCTTATAGTTTCGAGAAAAATGGCTGTCACATACGGATGAACAGACATAACGTATATTTTAAAATTTGTCTACGAATCCCTAAAACCCAACTTCGTTCATTTAAAACTTATTTAAAATGAAATTTAGACACTCGACCAAATTAGATAAGAAGGCAGTAAAATTACTCGTAGAATTTAACTCTGTACTAAATTTCCGATTCGTATTTTTCGGTTTAGAATCATTTCCTGAGCATAAAATTACAAAATAATAACAAATCCAGGTGGAGCTTCAAGCGCCAGCTCGAAAAAACGTTTTTGGCCAATATTCGGAAAAAGTTATAAAGCCTATTATTATTGTAGAAAATAAAATTTCCCATCTTTTGTTGCCAGTAAACTTTTTTTTTCGAACTTACCGATTACGATTTATTATGTCCAATTTGATGATAACAATGTAAAAAAATAAGATGTGAATTCCGTTCCCAGTAGCATAAACATGTCTCTTTTTACCGGAATGGAAGAAGGGTTATGTTTTTCGCGCGTATCTTTATGTTTGTAAAACTTTTATTTCCACATATCTTCCAAACGGCTGGATGGATTTTGGTAACTAAGATATTCTAAGACTGGTCTCATTCGCCAAAGTGTCCAAAGACTCCTTAGATAGTAGGTAATATTTTTTACGTGTAGATTTTTTGTAGTCGGTTTTAAATTAAAGTAATTCTATCATATTGCTCGTTGCTCGAATGAACAGCACCGTTCATCATCATGATTGAAGAGTTGAACGAAGAGTTTGGTCTCCACTTTTGTAATAAGAACAACTAAGCTGTGAAACGCATTGCCAGAGTGGGTTTTTGTCGAAGGTTCGATCCTTGGGGTTACGAGGTACACTGTGTTTGTTTCTATTAGAGAAGCAAGTTCCATCGTAGACCACATCATTTTCATCCACTATTTTCGGCATCATCACAACCGTATCATTAAATGGCCTATAAATCGTAAACGGTAAGTTTTACAAAAAAGTTTACAAGCAACAAAAGATGCAAAATTTTATTTTCTACAATTGTTGTCAAAATATATAGTTTCAAAATATCGGCTAAAACAGTTTTTTCAATTGGTGTTTGAAACTCTACCTGAATCTGTGAGCATTTTGTAATTTTATGCTCAGTAAGTGATCTTTACCTCATAGAAAAAATTGGATTAGAAATTTAGTGCAAACTTGGCCAAAAACCGTCTATATTTACTGGCCTTGCATTACGTTTCACCACATTTTTAAAATTTTTTGACGAACTTGTGAATTATTAGGAAACATTTTAAAAAGATGCATGAAATTTTAAAAGCCGTTCTCAACTTATAGTGTGACCAAAAAAAAAGGTTGAGTTTTGTATACCTACGAGTATAGATAAATTTAATATTTATTCGTTTATATAGCTACAAAACTCTAATCATAAACAAACAAACGTAAACAAATCTTGAACAAAAAATGAGTTTAAATGACATAGTCCAATATTTTAATGTTATTTCTGCACTGTGGCACCGATTCCGCGGTCGGTGACGGTCGCGAGAACAAGACAGCGTTAAATGCCTACTTTGACAGAATTACCTGGCCTTAAGCGGTTTCGCAGAAGTGTTGTTTATTTGAGATTCATGAGCTTGAATTGTGTTATTTTCTCCGGACATTCCTGTGTAAATGTTACCTTCCCGAATGACTATCGGGTCAAAGATATCATTTTTTCCTGGTTTCTTGGGAAAAACATTATCAGTTCGTATGACACTTGGTCTCGATAGAGACTTTTCATTCGTTCCTAGGTAAGTATTATTCTTTCTATGAGAATAGGTGCATACACGTTTGTCCCTTCACTATTTTCAGGAAAGTATTATTAGCTAGTACGTCAGGTATGGAGACAAATGTTTCCGCATAATTTGCCGGATAAATGTTGTTCTTTCTAATAGTCTGGGAACCCCAATATATTACCAATCCTTTATTCTGTTTTTTCTGAGTGTTTTTATTTTGGAAATCTAGAGACTCCATAATAGGATAATCTATAAGGCTAGCAATGTCCGTTTCTGGCTCTGCGACGTCATTAAAATAGTTTCCGATTGATTTAGCTGAGGCATTTTGGAGCCCTGAAACAAAACACAACCATAATCAATAATCTACAATACCTACATTATAAAAAAGAGACGATTTTCTTAGCATTCCATGGATTCACCGTGCGGGTGCCGGGTCCATCGTGTGGCAGAGAGAGAAAACCCGAGTAGATCCCGAGACTTGTGACTCGGGCGTAGGTTTAAGGGCCCCTTTCTGACGTGCATCAACACTCACCTTCACTACTCGTCTTTCTCTCCCTGCCCAGCCAAATCTGATATGAGCCTACTAGTGCAGCTTTAGATACTCGTTCTAGTATAGAACTTACTGCACTTCTGGATAAACCAAGGTCTTTCAGCAGGTTATAGAGAGATTTTGCTGGTATACCTCTCGCTCCTACTTCTACAGCGTATAAACTAACTACATAGCCGTTTTTTGTTAATTCGTTTAGGAGGTCGTAATACTTATTTTGTTTCATCGCGTGGTCTTTAGGTATATTAGTTTCCCACGGTACGGTAAGTTCTACAAGGACTATGCGTTTCGTAGCTCTAGAAAAAAGAAAAATGTCCGGTCTGGATGACGAAACACCCACATCCTCTGGGATCCTGTAGTGCCTTTCATACGTGTCCATTAAAATAGTCCATTCAGGTGCTGTACCCAGGATTGAGTAAGGCTTGTTCCTGGAGTTTGAAGTTGAGCCTTCTTTTACAAAGTTAATTTGTCTTTTGTTGGTCGTCAATCCCTTTTGGGCTCTAGCTACTGAAAGGCTCATGGCTTCACGTATGATTTCAAGTACTCTGTCATGGCGCCGTGAGTAATGACCCCCATTACGGAGCACCTTGCATCCCACCAATATGTACCTTGCTGTGCCTATCGCCTTTGCACAAGTATAGCAACATTTTTCAGAGGCTTTTCCCCACCTTACCAAGTTACTCTGGTCAGGGAGGGTCATTTGGAATGCATTTAGATAAAACTATACAAACCAACTTCAAACCCATGAATGCGTTTATTATTTTTAATTTTAGTTTTATTATCACAGATTTCTAAAACAAAAGGCAGATGGAACGTGCAGAACACAGATCCTTAGGTCCGGAAAGCAAATATCTAACGCCAAAGCAAATACAAACTCCAATCAGTACGAATCGGACTTCCGTCTCGTACAGGAGTCCCGTGTGATTTTAAGTTTTGTTTAAGATTATGCCATATTGTGTCTTCAAACATTGCAAACATTTTTCCCAAAATAAGAAAAAGAAAAAGGAATATCATTTCATAGGAAAGTTTGAATATGTTACTGCTATTTATATAATTTAGGCAATTTCATTTCATTTAATGAATAGAAACACAACACCGTAACGAAAATTGATTAGTATTGCTATAATAAATTGAAATTATTTTCCCTAAAGTTAAGGTAAAATATAGATTATGATTTTTTTGAAGATACTCGTAGACCAAATTATTTATGTGGATTGTATTATTCTATTTTAAACCCTATTTTTATAATCGTATTTTTTTTTTTTAACGTGAATCGATGCCTAGCACAAAACGTCATTACTAGCGTTTATAAAAATACTAATAGTGTTGATGAAAACCATAGTTATGAAGCAAGTTTTTATACTTGTAAGTAGGTATAGTGGAGCTTAAAAAATTAGGCGAGTTTTTTTGAGAGATCTAATCGTTTTAATTAACCTCATGTTATCTGGTCGAGTCAGTAGTGACATTGTCGAAGTTTTATACGGTGCTAGTTTGTGCGTACATACTTACCCAAAAAAGATATTGGGATCAGGCCAATCGCTGTTGGCACCACATATACTGGCCTTGCTGCCTGGGTTAACTTTTCGTTTGCGACACGCGTCCAGACAAAGATTGGATACTAATCAAATTGAATGATCTGGCCCCCAACATCAAATCAGTTGACAAAATTCTCTGCACTTCCTGTGTTCACCGATATTAAATGAGTAGTTACCACCTTTTGTCAAGCATAATATTCAAAGTTTTACAAAAGCTCCGATAGAATACTCAAAATAAACACACACATGACTTTTACTATTATTCGGCGTTGTCTTTTATTCCTAATTTTCTGTACGAATATTCGAATTTTAGTTGCATGCAAAATCAAAATTTTAACTCACAGGATGGAAATTACTATTTCCATCATGACAAGAAATCCTTGCATAATATATAATCGGTGTAATAATAAATTATTTTAACATTATAATATATATTATGTGTTTATTATACGCGAAGATTTCTGAAGCTAAGACAACTATAGTGGATTTTTTCTTAAGACTGGGAACATTACACGCACACCAACGTGAGTGATTTGACAACGTCGGTGAGAGCTGTCACGCATACATAACTAATTACTGGCCTCACAGTGTCGTTCACGAAGGTTTCATCTGTTTAGAAATCTGTGTTTATTATAATTAATACGAGTAAAACTTATTTTACTCTAAAAGGGTATATTTACTAAAACTATTGCCTACAATTCTACAATTGAGTCTGGATGACAGTAGTTGTAGATATCTCTCTACTTATAGACTACAGGCCCGTGAACAAAATTTATGGGTCAAATGAACAACCAGGAGACCTATGTAGGATGATAGAGAGGTATAATTTGGTATGCCAACTCCTGTCCTTGCACGGTTGCCTGGTAGAGATCGCTTTAAGCGATAAGGCCGCCAATTAAATTGCTAAGAGTTTTTTTCTGTTTTGTATTGTTTGATGTTTTTTTTTGTGCTTTGTGGCTTTTTAATACAGAGTTATTGTATTGTATTGTTTAAAGTAATAATATTCAGCACTATGCCGTCACTTGTAAGCTGTCCAACTGAGTGCAATTGAGGCACTCAAAAGCGCAAACTAAATTACTATAATTATTATCAGCGCTACTCACTCATCTATCAGAAGTCGGTGCCAGTTTAGTCAAAAATCTAATTGACGTAGTTAGTACTATCTATCTATCTACTACCTGTTAGACTTGGCTGGCGCTGACTTCAAATAGATGAGTGAGTAGCGCTTATAACATAATTAAAAATGTATTATTAATTATTTTTTTGCTTTCGAGTGCCTATTTGTGCTTTTGAAGTTTATTTATTTATTGAATTATTTAGGAATGACAACAGGCACAAAGTCATATAAAGTCATATCTTAAACTTAAAGTAGTTATATAAGAACAGCTTTTTAAACTTTATGTCCAATTACAGCCATACTCTACTTATATATGTAAGTTGAATGCTAATGGGGCGCTTTCAAGAGGCAAAAATACCCGTCAAAGACAGCTCCCAACTTCGCCGTAGGTGGCGCTACTGTTTTATTTTGTTGGATAAATTTCACAATAATCAAAAGTTGGTTTAATTTTTGTATAAAATAGTTTATTTTACCTTTTTAGTGCAAAACAATTTTTTATTAATTCATTACACACAATTTCGTGTCCACAGGATCGTGTTTCATAACTTTTGTGAAATCTACAACTGACATCCAGATAAAATTGTAGGCAAAAAGAAAAAAAGAAAAGGACACAATTTTAGTTTTTTGTTTATATTTCAAAAACTACCAGCCCGCTTCCGGTAAAATATATATAGAACCATTCCGGAAGCATGCCTGCTTACCAGTAATTAAAATTGGTTCGGGAGTTTTCGAGAGCTCAGGTACTCGTAACATACAAAAAAAACCTCCACTTTATTGGAAGGTGGTTAAAAAGTAATAATTAAGTTTCATAGTTCAGTTGACATAAGATTAATAAACGAGAATCTAGAAAAACTTGTAATAAAGTTATACTTACACGAAAACTGAAAGGTCGCGATCAGCAGAATAAACATAAAATTGGCGTATGTCTTCATCGTCTGACCGTTTCGAAGCGAATATTCTATCAGTCGGTCTATCAGCTCTTTTATATTTCTCATACTGATGACCAATCTACGCAATACGAGCTTGGTGAATCCCCAATTATCGTTTCCTGTAACGTCAAAGCAAGGAACGTAAAATACATTTTTTGAACATATTCAATTAGTTCTAGTTGAGGAAAACTTGATCTCTCTTAAAATAGTTATCGCTATTAACGTATACTAAAATGTGTTATCACCGGGTTTATCACCACGTTATTTGTTACTTTTTGCTAATAATCGTTCCATGAGCTGTTATTTGTTTAACTTCCAGAAAATCCATCACGCAGGATATCCTTAATGACTTACGTCATTAAAAATAATTATATTGAAACGCTATCACTGTTCTATCAATTATTATTATTATTATATAAATTCCGTTTATGGTTAGTTTCAACACATATTTTAAAATAAAATGATATCATCCTTACGTTCGACTATCCGTTCGAGTCTTTGCAACGTTAACCATGAAACGATGCCACTTTTTTGCAATCAGTTCGATAGAAAAGAGGGCAAAGTGGTATTAATTCATGCAGAACCACACAGTATGCACAATCCTCGAAATGAATTCGATAATAAATCTGGTGAGGTTATTATTTTGCTGCATTTCAAAAGTCGTAATAGGCTTATGTTAGCAACCCCGTTGAAAAGCAAGAAAAAGGTGAATGGCGTGGCAACATCGTGCGACGATAACTGGCTTTAAGTAGTGGTTTGAGAGAGAAGGGAGGGACTTTTGCTCCAGACGCCGGCCACGCCGGACATGTTGTGTTTGCCTTCGTGTCTTTGTTTGACTAATTGATGATTGTTGTCATTATGGTTATATAAAAATGTTTTAACGTTCATTTAAATATTGTTTGCTTCACTCTCCCAATCTTCTGATGTAGATTGTTTACACTTATAAACTTGAAATCGCAAAGAAAAGTTAAAATTATGCATTGTTATTGGTATAATTTTAACGTCAATTAATAAAAACCAAAATTATGAGCATACAAAATAAATAGCACATGTAGGTACATTTTAACGTTAAAATACAAATGTCCCTATACATACAGTTAGGAGTAATTACTCGTATTTTATGTTTATTACAATCGTAATAACCAAAGTCATATTTTGCGACTTTACATCATATTTGATACACAACAAACTGGCCGACTGCCGTATTTTTATCACCAAAAAATATATTTGTGAACATTTTACATAGATGTTAATGATCAGGGAAAGAAATAAGTTTGTAATACACAATATCACTTTAAGGCAAAACACAAAACTACTACTCCACAAAAGGAAATATGCGGAGATGTCTGAAGCGGAGACGAGAAGAGACGTTTCTCGTGTATTATATCAGCTATCTGGCTGCCATCACACAAGCTTTGCTTAGTTTGGGGTCAGATGGTGTTGTGTGTGAATTGTCCATATTTAATATAAAAAAAAAAAAATATATAATATAATATAGGTACATAATTAAGTTAGATTTAAGCAAAAAACACTGTTTGCTACATCCTTAATGCAGGGTATATAATATGTACAAGTATTTCAAATATTTGTTGTGTATGTGCAATTAAATAAATAAATAATACATCTCCGCTTCGTGGTCTCCACTGGTGTTGAGACGAGATGCGTAAATATCGCAATTCTATTGGTTGTTGAAAGAACGTCTCGTCCGCCGAACGTCCGCTCGCACATGTCCGCTTTGGTGGAGTCCCAGCCTAAGCCCATCAAGCCGCTTAGTCGACAGTATCCTACTAGTTATTACAAATTATATTTCCTCTGGTTTAGAGCGTGACTCTCAGTTAAATGTCTTTAGACTTTCCGAAGGCGTTCGATAGGGTCATGTCAAATGCATAATTATACCAGTATGCAACACTGATCTATAGTCCGTTAAATTGAAAAATCAAATAAATGGTGAATAGGTCAAACTGTACGAATTATCACATTATCATCGGTCCTTGATGAGTGTGCAAAGTTTCAAATCAATACGTTGTTTTGAAAGTGGGGAAAATCACGGTCTAAGATCTATCCTAACATTATTAGAGTTTGATTGTTTGTTTGAACGCTAGGATCTCGGGAACTACTAGTCTGAATTGAATGATTCTTTTTCTATTGGATAGTCCATTTATCGAGGAAGACTATAGGCTACAGAACATAACGCTACTATTAATAAAAGAAGAGCATGAATCAAGAATGTAACAAAATCGGGAAAACATATTCCTTTTTGAGAGTTTTTGTACGTTTCGTGCTTTGACAAGACACATGACAGCATGTGTCTAAGATTGCGTCATTGAATATAAAGCAAGTAGCTGAAGAGGTGTTTTGTTTGAAAGCGATATTCTCAGGAATGAATGAACCGATTTCAGTTATTCTTTCACCGTTGGATGTGTACGGGATCCTGATGAGCGCTTAATGTACCACGGGCGAAGCCGGGGTGGACATCTAGTATTTATATTTAAATAAATAAATAAATATTGGTGGACAATTCACACACAACACCATCATACACCAAACTAAGCAAAGCTTGTACTATGGCGGCCAGATACCGGATATAATACATATATATAGTTTTAAATACATACTTATTATAAATAGAAACACCTAGACAGTGCAAACATTAGAATTCATCACACAAATATTTGTACTGTATGGGAATCGAACCCACGACCCTCGGCTTCGCAGGCAGAGTTACTATCCACTAAATCACGAGGCTAGTCATGGAGATAATGTATTGACTGTAGATTCATAGAGACATAGTAATAAATATAATACTTACTAGGCTCATAAAAACGTTTAAAAATAGTTGAAAATCTGTGAAGATTCTGATATGAACCTTTCTTACTTTATCGGGCAGTTGAATGAACAACTTAATCACCATCAACTCATGATGTGGAAATTCAGTAAATGTGAACCAATCTTTGAGCTTTCATTTATTATCCGCATTGTTGAACTGGAGACCTGAATCTGTGTCTCTCAATATGCGATCTATAAATCTAGATCAAATAGACCTATTTGATTTATGCTTACATAAGCACGCCATTAAATGTTCCCACTGCTGGGACTCGGGGCCTTCAAGAGTCAAGGCCACAACCGACTGCGCTGGCCAAGTGCGGCTTGGCCTTCCTGGCGCGCATATACACGTTGATTATGAAAAATACATAGTCGAAAAACTAAAATTATACTTTTGTCTTAAGCTCTTACTGTCATATGTTTGTAGTTGTGATGCTTTTTCCTTTACGACATTTGCTAAATAACCCATAAACGTGGTACAACTACAAAGTATACTCGTTCTGCAAAAGAATCTTTGTAAATGGCATTAGATAGACTTGTAACCTCAAGACACGACATTCATCAGAAACTTCCGCCCCATTCTTGCAGCCGTCACCATAACTGAAAAAGAAGCATTCCTCGTGACACAGTGACCTTAGTCGCCGTTCGCTGTCAGCTGACTACATCCCGTTTGGAAGACCATTCCACGCCTGCGCACCAGCACCGGTCTGATGCGGGATGTGACACAAGTCCTGTCTTCTGCAGTAGGCTCTCGGACGCAGGGGAGGGTAGGCGCGACGCTCGACTTCCCCCGTGGACCTCGCACATTGCGACGCAAATATCAGAGCATCAATTAAAATTTGCACATTTGACAGTATTTGCGTGTTCAAATTAGTGTTTCGGTGTTATTGATAGGTTAAGAGTGAACTATGCTACATAAAGTTTTAAGAAAAAATAAAATAGGTAAGTCATGTGTTCGGTTTTTTGATCATGTTTGATAACAATGATCAGGAATTTGACTCGCACACACCATTCAAATTGATCACTAAATGAATCATTGGTTTATGTTAATCTTTATGACATTCATAAGTATTTTTAATTTTATGTAATCTATGAGAAATCTATTATTTAGCGCAAGTACTAAATACTGATCGAAAATTTAAACATGACTCTTTTGGTTTGTCAAATATTAGCAAGAAGAAAGAACAGTTAGTTATCTATACTTATAATAAAACTGTAACGGGTCGAATTCTGTACATTAAAGATATTTTGAAAAAAAAAATTTTTGGGGCACTCCATAGTCGATACTGATGGCGAAACTGCATTTTTTTTCTTTCATGTCTGTCTGTCTGTCTGTCTGTCTGTCTGTCTGTCTGTCTGTCTTTCTGTATAGGGATCACGCATCACGCCGAAACTACTGATTCAATTCAGCTGAAACTTGGCAAGATTTTAGTTTATACTAAGGACATTGCTGTAGGCTACTTTTGATCCCCAAATTCTGATCGGTTTTCTTGTGGGCCCTCCCATAAGAAAGGTGAAAGTCAGAATGTGTATTTGGTTGTAACTCATGTTTGCGTTGTTTAATTTCATAAATTCTTTTTTTGTTAGAAAGAACACATTTTTTATATTGTCCCGTCAAAGTTTGAACAATATCGGTCTGTTGGTTCGGAAATTACACAAACATTAAATAATAACGACACGCGCGGCGCGTTCGGTACATACTAACTTCTAAGTATTCTGTGGATCACAAACGATCCACAGAATATCTAGATTTTAGAAAGTGCCCTCGTGATCGCGTCGCGTCGTCTTGGATGACAAAATAATTGTCAAAAATATATTTTTGTGTGAAAAAACAAACATCATTCGGTTACAATAGACTTCAAACAAGGAGGATGTTCTCAATCGGGTTGCATGTTTTTTTATTTGGTTTTATTTTGCGATAACTCCGCTAATTGTTAGTTGATTTTGATAATTCCTTTTTGTTTGGTAGAAAATACTTCAAGGTGATCTTAGATATCGAAAACAGGGAGGTAGTTTTTCAAATATCAACAAAAACTAAAATCACCTTAATTTAGTCGAATGACAGAATTAAATTACCTGTCATTGAAGTAGAATTTTGTATTTTGGAGAAAACATATCAGCATAATAAGTAGCAGCATAAACAACCCATTAAATGTTCCCACTGCTGGGCGTCGGGGCCTTCTCTCGCAAGGAGAGAGACAGGCTATAATCCACACGCTGGCCCAATGTCGGTTGGTGGATGACATATGTCTTAGAACTTAGATTAGGTATAGGTGGATTTCGCTTACTTCACGGTGTTTTCCTTCACCGTTTTAACTACCGGCATTACGAATATGACTCTGAAAAGATAGTGGTGCGCGTGGTTTTGAACCCTGGGTCTCCGGATCGACAGTCGCCGTTCTCCCGACTAGGTCAGCTGTAACTTACTAGACCAGCCCTAACTTATTAGAGAACGTATTATTTCAATCCAAATACTGTTTAAAATTTAAAGGTAGTGTTCAACAAGCTTCGGTGACCGAAGCAGACCGTTGTTAGGGTTCCGTACACAAAGGGTAAAAACGGGACCCTATTACTGAGACTGCGCTATCCGTCCGTCCGTCCGTCCGTCTGTCACCAGGCTGTATCTCAAGAACGGAAATAGCTAGACAGTTGAAATTTTCGCAGATGATGTATTTCTACTGCCGCTTTAATCATGGCGGAACGTATTAAGTGATCGGGTAGAAATTTGAAATAGCCACTAAACATTGCCTATGTATAAGTACTCTATGTATTACGTAACAAACTTCCAAACAGTGACATTCATAATATTTACAGGACAAAGTTGGAACGGCTGAACATATTTGGATGGAATTCGAAACACACGTAGTTTGAACTCAGAAATAGCAAATCGGTTACTTATAGATTACTGTGACGTAGGAAAGACTAAGCAAATTTGGTAGAAAATTGAAACAGGAATAACTCATAGTCTGAAATACCACATTTATGTATTTATTACCTATCAACCTGAAAAGAAGCATGGGCCCTAAGGAAACAAATATTAACTATCACGTCAAAACGGCACAACGATAGGTTGACATACGAAACACAGATAGTTTAGAGTCTAAAATTTCACATGGGCTAATAAGTCTACATTTTCATTTAACTCCATATTAATATAAGCATATATTTTCGTAAGGAACTTGATGTCATGGTAAGGTAAAAGCCAAAAATGAAAAATATATGCACCCGTTTTGGCGTAGATAATATAGGTTATTTGCGTTCACAATCAAAAAATAACAAGCAACATAATATTCTCATTAGACGGCGCTAATGCCAGTTTAAATCTAAAAACACTAAAGGCCATTTAAATCGATGTTTTGCTATTGTGGTATGTATTTTTTCTTTCATCACTAGGTGGCGTTACTGGTATTCTAAATTGTACTTATAAGTTTTGCTGCTAAAAGGATTATGATGCCAAATTTGGATTCTTTCATTCTTGATTTTTTCTGTGTTACCTACAATTAAATTCATACATACACATTTCACTAGGACTTGGCATAGATTTACGGGTTCAACTTGCTTGAATATCATTAAAACTCAAAATTTAAATTATTTTGATTCCACACAGGCTTCCTTCAAAATTTTACGCCGGCGAAGTCGCGGGTAACAGCTAGAAAACAGCTTGCGGATAAAAATAAACAGGTAAGTAGGTATCAGATCATGCACATTGGCTTCAGACTTTTCATAATGTATCCTATAAAAATCCTACAAACTTAACACTTGCGGCTATGTTAGATACTACGAAACCTTACTAAGTATGTTTGATTTAGTTTAAAAAAAAAAAAAATAAAGATGATAAAATTAAATAAATTTTTTCAAACTCAAAGGTTTTTCAATGACTACTTATCCAAATATTTGACGTACGATACTTCCAATTAATTTATAAGTCAGTAACATCAGCTTACGCGAACGAAGTAGCGGGTTCAGCTAGTACAACATATAATTGAAAATTAATCAATACAGTGGTTTACTTTTCACGTGATCACGAAGAACGTGTTTGAAGGGCGTCAACATGCGAAATTAATATCATGCGTAAATTGATTGATACTACCTCATTATTTTGTAGATAATCAAAAATCGAAAACTATCCCAAAACATATAAGTCGTAGTAAGTTGTCGCTAACGTGGTATTTGTAAACTTGTACTTTAAAAGTAGACCACAAGTTCAAAGTCGCACAGTGAACTCTGAGAAATCGAAGGGCGACATCGTTTCATGGTTGATGTTCCAAAAACGCGAACGATGAGATTTGACTCCACGTTTGTGATAAGAACGTCTAGGTTGTGGAATGCGTTGCCTGAGTGGGTTTTCCTCGATGGTTACAATCTTAGTGTCTTCAAATCGAGAGTGAATCCGTTTCTTCTAGGTAAGCACGCTCCATCATAGATCGCATCATCGCTTAACATCAAGCGAGATGGTGGTCAAGAGCGAAACTATTATAGTTAAAAAAAAATACGGTTAGAAAGTTCGTATACGGAACGAAGTGATCCATCAGTAGAGCATGATGGCTCAACGCCGTACCAAACCTGAAAAGGTAATGGTTTGTATTTTTATCTTGTTATCATAGTAAACGTTCTAGAGTGGAAATTTGCAAATATAGCGTTCTGAAAGTCGATGAAGTAATAAAATAAATGATAAATACAAATGATGACAGGTTTAGAGAAGAGAAGCCAAACACAGTGGAAAATATGGGAGTTATATTTATGTCTATGTTAGATTGAAGCGGATTGGCAATGTTGATACAATTTTGGGTGTAAAATGGCTAACGATCTAGCGATAATGATCAGTATATCCCAAACTATGCTATTGTAAGCAGGCGCGTACGTTACAGCCAAACACATGCATCACTATATTATAACTAAAAAGATAGGACTGTAGCATAGGAACACAAATATTATAAATAAATAAATAATAAAATATTGATGGACAATTCACACGAAACGCCATCTTACCCCAAACTAAGCAAAGCTTATAATTAATATAAATACTTATATACTCGTAGTTTTAAATACATACTTAATATACATAGAAACACCCAGATACAGTACAAACATTTGAATCCATCACACAAATATTTGCACTGGGTGGGAATCAAACTCACGACCCTCGGCTTCGCAAGCAGAGCTACTACCCACTAAGCCACGAGACCAGTCAATATATATTATACTACTATACTATATATTTTATATACTAAACATGGGACTTATAAAATAAAATGATACGTAGCTATGTTACAAGCTATCACAGATTTTGACCACAGTTAATGGTGTAGTACCTAGCATTTTTTGTAGTAGTTTTATAGGTATGATCATTTTTGTTTTTTTGTGTGGCATTCATTGAACAGACAATAAACGTGTTACGACAACATATGAAACTCAATCCACAAAATAACTATGGTAAATATCCCGTTCAATTATGACAACACTTATTAATTAGGTTTAGATTTGTAAACATTACATGGCCTTAGACGTCTATGACAGGCGATTTAAGCAGTATCTGTGGGAATATTAAGATCACCTCTTCTGATGGCGAAAAACACCAATGCGTATGTACTTATATGCTTATAATAAACTATAGCATGCTGACAGACCAGCAAGTTATAAAAAGAAGACGAATTTGAAACACTGTAGCCATTGACTGAAAACTGGCGTTATTTAACAAAGTGGCTAAGCTGTTGATTGAACGGCTCATTAAGCTAATTGGCTGCGACGTAGTAACAACCAAAGAGGATACATTTTACTTATACTTTATCTAAGGTTTATAAAAGCATTATCAGTGGCAAGAATGTATGTATCTACGCTTCAATTACTCTATAGGAAATTTTGCTGTATATTAAGTAATCTGTAGAATAAGTACTCCATCAAGATTTTTCCGTCAACATCAAAGTTGACTCACCAGTCAGGGTGATTTCAGTATATGTAATAAAAAAACATTTAAATCGTAATTTAATTCCGTTTGATCCATATTAAATATCAGTAGCGCGTTACGGTTTTATCTTCGAGATTTCTTTGTATTCTTTAAAAATGCATGCACTAGTAGTATTTAAGAGATAAACATCTTGTGCTTGTATTTCTTTTTAGTAGACGTGAATAGTAATTTCACCTTATCAGGACGTTAAAGCACCCTCGCAACAGTTAACTTACACTACCTACATGACTTTACAAGACTCTGCCACCTGATATAATGGGTAAGTAGTTGCTCCTAATTCCCTGGATTCTGGTCGCAGATGTATTGGTGTCTTTCTTGACTTGGCTAAGGCATTTGACACTATTTCCAGAAAGCTCCTCATTAAAAAGCTTGAGAGAATAGGTGTCCGTGGAATGGCACTTAATTGGTTCGTGTCCTATTTAACAGATCGAACACAAAAGTTAAAGTAGGAGATCACAGTAGTGATTTGATGCAAGTTTCATTTGGCGTGCCCCAAGGGAGCGTTTTAGGCCCTACTCTCTTCCTTATATATTTGAATGAGTTATGCAACATCTCAATTAGTCAGGCCAAACTTTTTGCTTTTGCTGACGACACAGTGATCATATTTGAAGGGATGACTGGAATGACGTGAGTTTCCACGCAAACAGGGGTCTACGACAAGTTGCCAAATGGTTACGCTGTCACTTACTGACCCTAAATGCTAACAAAACAAAATAATAGCTTTTAGGGTTACAACTAAAACCAAACCCAACATGACTCTCTGCATAAA